>CAXHUQ010000350.1:20000-47500 GCA_964020085.1 Micromussa lordhowensis
TACATTGACCATAGTTAATATAGGGAACTGGTTATGATGCTGGAAAAAAAAAAATCAAAGGGACAAATGAAGATGCCAGGATTTATGGAAGGTCCACCACCGTGCACAATCTTTTGTTTTGCCCTCATACACTATGCATGAATTACGTAACCAACATATTTCTATTGGTTAGATCCTCAGTACGGAGTAAAACAACTATTGTGCGTTGTGCACGGTCAAGGTCAAAAAAGCGAACAAAAACATATAACAAAGAAATTTCTTGAGTTTCATAACCATCTCCCTCCATTAAGTAAAGTAAGTAAAATGCGTAAGTAAAGTAAGTAAAATGCGAAAGTAAAATGGCGATGTTATTAGAGTTTTAATTCATACAGCTGTTTTGAGAAAGGCTGTCCAACAAAACTGTACTCGACAATGCCAAAAGATGTTTTGGGTAATGGGGGTTCATGGTCCTTGATTCGGGCTTTAGGTATTTCAAGGATCGAAACTGACCAATGACTGTTGACAAACTTTACAACTTCACCGACTGTAAACAAACTGGCGCGTACTTAAACCTGATCTGTCTGCTCGTTTCGACACTCTGAAGATGGCATCCACTCAGGACGAGCTATTAGAAGGAACCTTTTATGTCAGGGAGATCCAGAAAGAAAGAACGAGAAAAAGAAGCAAAACTTGTCCTTTCATTCTCAACACTAGCAAAATATCGGGACCGAGAGATATTAAACTACTGTATTGTTTTTTGTTTGCAGGGAAGAACTCGCCAAGAAAAATCATAGTAGAAGGAAAGAATGTTAATATGTGGACACTCAAAACCAACGCCACAGCGATATTGCTTATGCTTTTCCCAAGCTGAGGGTCAATCCTGAAGGAGTTGTAGTTTTAGTTTATGATATTCATAACGATGTTTTATTGATAAGCGATTCTTGTGAATGGACTGGAGCCTTCCTGCTGTTGTTATCACGTGGCTAGTTCTACATTACTCGTTATTCCCTCCGTGTTATTTGAGTCACTTGGGGAAGGATTGTTGCTGTGGGTACCAGAAAGCACTTGCGGACACCTCATTGGGTGAAGGATGGTACCTTAAAAATCGGAGTGTGTTTCATAGGGAACATGAGAAAATTGGCATATACTCATTTCCTGTGAAAGCTAACTTCTTTCTCTTCCTCATAAAGAAGCTGTGACGTCATTATAAATAAGGGCAATTAAAAACCATCATGACTATGGTGCGTCACCCGCTATCAAGTCTCTTTCAGGCACATTTGGTATGAACTCTGCTGGAGTATTTTTCAGGGTTTTGCACCAGTCTGACCATCCGATATATTTTCTGATCGCTCGGCAGTCATCCAAATTTGATCTTGAAGCCGCACTTGCAAACTGTACATTTTGTCTCTTGGAATTGCAAGCGCCTTTCACCAGACAAGTGAGTATTTGCCAATTTTGTCAAGTTCCGTATGAAACATCCTCTGATAAAGCTTTCAGGGTTTCGCACCAGTGCTGTCTTAATTAATTACAAGTTTCGCCATCGGACCATCCAATATATTTTCCTGATCGCTTGGCAGTCGTTCCAAATTTGATCTTGAAGCTGCACTTGGAAACTGTACATTTGTCTCTTGGAATTGCAAGCGCCTTTTGCCCAAAAAACTACCTCACCTTCTTTGACTTCGTGCGAATTTTGACATAGAAACTCGCGTGTTCCGTTCGCCTTATTTTTAACTGCATGGTTATTAGAGTAGGGGAGTCAGCAGGATTGTAGGGGGTAAACCATGTAGGGGGGGGGGAGGGAGGGAGGACACTTTAGAATTATCAAGTTGGTGGTGGTGGGGGGGGGGGTTTGCTAAAAGTTTAAAATGTATAATCTGTATCCTCTAGAATCTTAAGCGAGTTATTCTCGAATGTTGCAATTAGTAAAATGGTTGGCACCATTTTGGCAAAGAGTCTGTTACTGTTTTGATGTTATTTATTTACTACAGTTGTCGTATCAGGTGATAAAGACAAAGATTCTCATTTTATGATGAAATTAACACCTTTGAGCTATCAAAACACTTTGTAGATACAGCAACAACAACTACAACAGCAATAACAATAATAAATAATAACTAAAAATGCATTTTCTGTGTGTAGCTAAATTTCCTTGGTTGCATGTTTATATACCTCTCAACAACTATTACTCTAATACCTGAAACACATTCTGCTTATATCCGCAGAGTTTCAAGGAAGTTTTCCTGGAAACTGTTTTTTGGTTACATCTCGTCACACTTGAATGAGTACCAGTGAGAAAAAAGAAAAACATTCCGGTATAAAAGATCGCGCAGAATGGCTATTGTTCTCGTGACATTTACTTGCAGTTCATAAAATATCTCACGTTTTCCTTACGCACGGCGATATTTTAGGTTTCTTTTATACGGATCGATAATAAATTTTTATAACCAGGTTTTGTTTTCCCTCCCTTTTTTCTGGGAGAACCGGTAGGTTTACTTTTGAGAGGTGCGAATAGGCTAGACAATAGCGAAAACAATATACGAAAAGTTTGTTTCGATGCTCCGCCTTCTTCAAGTTAATGAGCTAGGTCATATTCCCTACGGGAAAAAGCGCGCTTTTATCTTAAACAATGAGACTCGCCTCCTGGCGTTTATTTGAATAATGCTAGGTGATATGACAGACCTACGAACTGCAAGTAAATGTCCCGAGAACAATAGGCATTCTGCGCGATGCATATTCCATATTTATCCATGCCGCGCACATCGAAACTTGCCCAAAAGGGCAGAATCTCCCCGACGACAATGGCTGCTACAGAATTTACTCTATCCTAACGAAAATCCTAATCTTGACCAGTATCTGAATATAGATACTCTTCCAGAAGGCGGCCTCCAAGTCAAAGTTGTTTATAAAACCAACTCTGCAAATGTCCTCGTAAGAACTCCCCGCGACGAGAAGACTAAATCTTTGGTAAGGCAAATATGTGACAAAAACTGGCATGCCGCAGCTAACACTGTAACAAATCATTCAGAATTATATCCAGAGGTTCTAAATGCTGTCAACAAAAAAGCCTCTAATGAAATGTCAGAGTACTTAAAATCCGAAAGCATGTTGCTTTGTAACAAGCCAGACGAAATCACTGGGTTTTCCAACCCAGTATTCTTGGAGGAATTCTGCCCCGTGGTTTATTATCTTGTTCTTGGCGCAAGTGGCATTCAAGAAAGTGACGTTATGCACCTATCCATGTTAAGGCGCTGGGGGGGGGGGGGGGAGGCCGGGCAAAGGCGGGGGATTTGACAGTAATCATCGTCCCGTAGCGGGGTTTTGTGACCGTTTTAATGGCCTTTCTAGCAACATTTTATTGACTTTCAGTTGCTATTTTGACAATCCACAATGCCCTGGGGTGGGGCATTTGAACGGAAACTCTCAGCTCAGCTCAAATCCCCTACCTTTTCCCGGCCTTCCCCCCCCCCCCCCCCAGCGGCTTAACATTGATAGGTGCATTAAAATTAAAGGAGCAGCTGCAAATTGTGTCGCGCTTTCCTCTGCAATAATGTGCAGGCTTCGAAATCCCAAAGCGTCGGCATTGCACTACAGGAATTCTACTGTACTGTTCCACAGCGGTGCAAAACACGAAGATCTCATTAGACTGAATCGCTTAGGAGTCTCTATGTCTCCAAAACAAATCCTGTTGGGAGCACGGCAAGAACATCTCCTCCTGTGAAGAGCTGTTTTACGCAAACCTTTTGTTCTTGTCGCAGCTCACGACTAAATCCTCGTTCGGCGAGAAAAGTTAAAGCTTTTTTTAAACAAGCTTCGAACGCGTTTTCCCCTTCTTCCGCCATGTTTCTGGCTCTCAGAAGTTTCACAACTTTGATCGACACATGTCAAGTCCAGCCAATCACGAGCTCCGTTCACAGCAGCTGTTGCTAGGCAGTAACACCTGGAATACAAAAAAAGGAAATGTAATCAAAGAATACTTCATAGTTTTGAGACAAAGGCTTTTAGAGAAGTCGTGATTTCTTGAATTAACATGCAATATATGGGAATTCTAATAACAGACGCTTTAAATAAACAATTAGGAATAAAAATCAACGATAATAATTTTGAATGATGTTTCAAAGACTCGTTCATCATTTTCAAATTCTAAAAAGTCAGATAGCTAAAAGTGCTTTATCTATTCAGAATATAATAGGTGTGAAATCTTGTTGCACGTAATAAAAATGTGGAATGTAGCGAGTGTTAATTAGGTGCTGAATAATTTCGCTTTAATTGAGACTGATTGAGTGTTCAGTTTGGGTTTAGTTTCCTGCGTAGATCAGGCATACGAATTGCCCACGACATTTCTTCAGTATGGTGAATTGAAACCCCTGTCTGACGTGTTTCAGTTTGCTTAAGAGATCCCCGAGCTGGATTTCAACAAGGCCGATATTTTATGATGTATCGTTATACTATATCGTTATGATGTGTCATTGCTTGCAATACTACTAAAACTGCAGACTATGTTCATTTTATATTTACCTCTTAATCTCTTTGATTTTCTTTGGGTGTTTCCGGTCTGTTTCTTAAGCTCAGCTGTTTTATCTAAATAAACACAATAATCAACACTGATTACAAACATTGCCCTCTATGTGACAAAATATGAATTAAACAATAACCAATTTAGAGTTTACTTTCAAAACCCCATGTTTCCATTGAAGTTTTCACGAGCTTTTAATCTCACTGTAGTTAAAGAGCTAATCAATTCCTCTGTATGGGAGAAAATCAATTGCTGACAAACCAAAAGATCATATTTGTTGAGGCTCAAGACTGACTTTATGGTCTCTTTCAAAGCACCTAATATATCATTTCATCGCTAGCAATACTACTGCAACTGTATCTGAGAGTTGCAGTTGCAGTTGCATCTATGTGACAAATATGAATTAAACAATAACCAATTTAGAATTTACATAAACCTATGTTTCCATTCAAGTTTTCACGAGCTTTTAGTTTCACTGTAGTTAAAAGGCAGAAATTAAAATTTAACAAGATTAAAAATTCCACAATTATAATTTATTGAAAATTTAGTTAATTACCAGTTATTTCTCCTAGATGTAAGTCATCTATGAAACGGTTAGCTAACAAAAAGAGTTAAAATTGACAATGATTATTAACATTATACTATATGGTTATGATGTGTCATCATTATGCATATAAATAATATAAGAAAACGTTTTTTGAGATTGCTAATCAACTCCTCCGCATGGGAGAAAATCAATTGCTGGTGAACCAAAAGGTCATATTTGTTGAGGCTGAGGATTGACTTTATGGTCTGTTTCAAAGCACCTAATATATCATTTCATTGCTTGCAATACTACTAAAACTGCAGACTATGTTCATTTTATATTCACCTCTTGATCTCTTTGATTTTCTTTGGGTGTTTCCGGTCTGTTCCTTAAGCTCAGCTGTTTTATCTAAATAAACACAATAATTGACGCTGATTATAAACATTGCCCCCTATGTGACAAAATATGAATTAAACAATAACCAATTTAGAGTTTACTTTCAAAAACCCATGTTTCCATTTAAGTTTTTGATCTCTTAGATTTTCTTTGGCTGTTTCCGGTCTGTTCCTTAAGCTCAGCTGCTTCATCGTAATGTCCCTGTTCCGTGGGAGCTCACTTTTGTGTGTCATTATAGCCCACTATTCTTATAGCACATATATCAATAAATAAACAAAGCCACACATCAATTGGCATAATGTGGGGGACACAGCCTTGCGGTTGGCATGGGAAGCGACTTTGATTTGCGTGACCTTTAAAAGCCTCACTTGTCCCCAGAACTACCGCACTGGAAACGGACAAGAGTATCAGCAATAGCACGTACGCTGACCTTTCAAGCCTCACTTATCACCAGCACTACCCGGCACTGGAAATAGACAAGAGTATTGGCAGGTCAAATTGAACTTGTGGCCTTGAAAGCCTCACTTATCTCCCCGGCACTGAGTAAGGCAGCACCGGATTGGACAAGACTATTGGCAGGTGCACAAATGAAAGGGGCAAAACACTGCCCAAAGCTTGGGAGAAGTTGCTACCTGAAGACTTAACTGCCAACCCCAAAGGAGGTGTCCCCAGGTTTATTGACAAACAAACAATCTTCCACACAGGGAGGGAGGGTGGGAATTTTCTTTACTTTTGAACAAAGCTTACTTAGTACAGCACACCAGCGAAGGGAAGTGCTTTTACACTGAATAATGGTTCTTTTATAGCTAGACGTGATTATGGATGTAACCAATAGAAAGGCACCTGCCATGATGCAGATCCTATTATGATAAGACTAGACAATCTTATGCAACACTTGACACAATAAAGCGTTCAAGGATCTCACCCAATCTCTGTGGGTGCCAAACATAATTTGACACAGCATTGCAACGTAGATAATACAGTAACTAACTGTTTCCGAGATTTGCACGTCACGCTCCATTAACTGCGTTTTACTGCTTATGCTGTAAAACTTCCTTAAATAAACACAATAATGGACACTGATTACAAACATTGCCCTCTATGTGACAAAATATGAATTAAACAAAAACCAATTGCTGACGAGCCAAAAGCTCATATAAAAAACATTGCCCTCTATGTGACAAATAGCAATTAAACAATAACCAATTTAGA
Source organism: Micromussa lordhowensis (assembly GCA_964020085.1). NCBI lineage: Eukaryota > Metazoa > Cnidaria > Anthozoa > Scleractinia > Lobophylliidae > Micromussa > Micromussa lordhowensis. The sequence goes on from CAXHUQ010000350.1 coordinate 26,627, forward strand.
GTTTACTTTCAAAAACCTATGTTTCCATTCTGAAGTTTTCACGAAAGAGCAGAAATTAAAATTTAACAAGAGTAAAGAATCCACAATTATAATTTATTGGAAATTTAGTTAATTTCCTTACCAGTTATTTCTCCTGGAAGTAAGTCATCTATGAAACGGTTAGCTAACAAAAAAAGTTAAAATTGACATTGATTATTAACATTATACTATATGGTTATGATGTGGCATCATTATGCATATAAATAATATAAGAAAACATTTTTTGAGCTTGCTAATCAACGCCTCTGTATTGCTGACGAACCAAAAGGTCATATTTGTTGAGGCTGAGGATTGACTTTATGGTCTGTTTCAAAGCACCTAATATATTATTTCACTGCTTGCAATACTACTAAAACTGCTCACTATGTTCATTTTATATTCACCTCTTGATCTCTTTGATTTTCTTTGGGTGTTTCCGGTCTGTTCCTTAAGCTCAGCTGCTTCACCTAAATAAACACAATAACTGACACTGATTATAAACATTGCCCCCTATGTGACAAAATATAAATTAACAAATAACTACTTTAGAGTTTACTTTCAAAATTTCATAGCCACGCACTTTAAGGGCGCAATTTGAAGTTAGAGAGGCACTCTTCAAGCGTTGTTTCTGAAAAGTTTGCTCTAAGCAGTCTTGTTGCTTCACCTTTAATAAAACCTCTTTTTACACCCAGTGGGTGACATGAGGTAAAGCGAGTGCTCATCAGTGCGTCCTGAATTCCGGGGGGTTCGGTTGAACTCTCTAAGAATCTTACAATTACAAAACTGAAGAAAACAGGAAAATAAAGCCTTGGTCATTTGGTAAAGCCACAATGATTCCAGATTTCAAAAGATTAGAAAAAAAATAAAACATTGCTTGCAATCAATACAAGACAAGGAGTCTTAAGTAGGAATAGCAAAGCACTATACTGAGTGTCGGAAAGAGCTTTATACGTTAAGTTGTTAACAGAGAGCTTTCGTTTCCCAAAAAATTTAGTCAATATCGCAATGGGTGGGGCTAAGGCAAACTTACCTACAAGTGCAGTCTTTTCACTTCCTTTGAAAACGACTTTAACAGAACCAGGAGCATAAACAATATTCTGTACAAACTCTACATAACTGAGCAAAGCCTGCAACATAACAAATGTATAACCTGTATCTGTATACATCCACTAAGGAAAGTCGCAAGCAAGAATCATGCTTACAATAAAAGCCTAGATTATGCATGCCAAGATGCATCCCTTAGTTCAATTAGCTGTATTGCTGATTGTTTAACTCAAAGTACTTACAGCAGCTGTTGCTAGGCAGTAACACCTGAAGTACAAAAAGAGGAAATGTAATCAAAGAATACTTCGTAGCTTTGAGACAAGGGCTTTTAGAGAAGTTGAGATTTCTTGAATTAACATGCAATATATGGGAATTTCTCGCAATAGATGTAACAATACACTGTTACGATAATAATAATATACATGAAAAAATTACTCGGCTGAGAGCAGTGCAGTTCAGGTGTAACACCAGTGCAAAAAGTGTAACACCGGTGCAAAAAGTGTAACACCAGTGCAAATTACACATCGCAGTTCTGGATTATGATTGACTGAAAGACAAAAGGGAATTTTCTAAGACAATGATATCACGTAAAATGATGACAAAAAGTTTGTTGTAGAAGCTTCGAATGAGAAAAAATAGCTTCAAGAAAGATCTTCCGGCACTTCCTCAGTTGCGAATTGTTTTCTACGAGTTGTAGGCTCACACACAGACAAATTTACGAACTATTTAATGAACTAACCTCGTAATCCGGAACATACAATAAACGGCGAATCATAATGGCTAAAATGATGAAGAAACTAGACTCAAAAGTCCAAAAACAGCAGCAAGGCTGGCCTAAAATCTCAAACACGGCAAGAAAATACAACAAAGATGAAAATGTGGGAAATTACGACAGCGAAGTTCAAATGTACGCGCGAGCACATTTTGAGCCATGATTGGCTAATTAAAATCACCTGAGATTAAGCGCGCGCGAGAAGGGAGTTCAGAGTTCGTAAAGTTCAAAACATCCTCCACGCAAATTTTTTCATGTTTATATTATTAATAAGTAATCATACGGTTTTTCTCGTTCAATTTGCAATTAATTTGCACTTGTGAGTTTTTCAAAAAGCGAAATTGCACTCGCCGAAGCGGCTCGTGCAATTTCCGCTTTTTGAAAAACTCACTCGTGCAAATTAATTCCAAATTGAACTCGAAACCGTATGATTACCTATACCAATGAGAAGACCTTACACGTAACTTTGTGTACTTCTTGGAACTCTACAACTGAAAACTTAAAATAGTCCAAAAATGTTTGCATGTTGAAAACGTTTTCACATCAACTTACTTTGAAGCGACCTCCATTTCTACAGTGTTGTATTCAGGAATGCATATTTTTTTTACGCCCTCTAAACCTGGAATTTAATATCATCAAACAAATCACTGTGATGACAAAGCCAAACTGTCTTTAGGGATTGATTATATTGGCCACCTCTTCCTCCCATTTGACGTTGTATAAAGCCTAAGAAACTGCATGAACATTACCTTTTGCTTCGTTGAAACACTCTCCTTTGACAGATGATAGCCTTGCGTAAGGAAGCTGTTCGCTCAGGAACTTAAACAGGGGGTTTTCACATGCTGCATCAGGCATAATAATCTGATCAACAACAGAAGGAGAGATGAAGAAAAACATATAAAAAGTATACATATGCATGGCAATCCATATTGCTGAGACATCTTCTACTGAGCTTCTTGAGATATCTAATCTTAATCGATAATGGGTTAGAACACAGAAATATAAAATGTTCCCTAACGATTTTAAGTCAATATTCTATATGTTACGTAGTACTTTTAAGCCAGTATTTAAAATAGTATTTTGTTCAGTTCTTGAATGATTTATTTCAAGTATGATCTGTTTGTAAACATTGATTCTAGATTGGTATTAATTTTACAAAAACCTGGTCATGCCACGAATCGAATAAGTAGGAATAAAGAAGGTATAATAATTCGGGACATACCTCAAAGGGCTCCAAAATCTGAAGTTTTGTTGAAACCTTGACATAAGTCTGGTTATCTGAAAACTTGAAGTGGACGAAAATGATTGTAAGAGCAGTTACCTTTCAAAATTCTTACAAAATAGAAAAAAATAGATTTAATGTTGAGTAAGAAACGAAAACGAATGAATTTAACTTTAAATCAACATAAAAAAATAAATTACAAATATGGCCTTCCGTTGTAATTGTAATTTAGCAATCTTTAATACATAGTTAAACAATACCATGATAATGAACTGGAGCATATTAATGTTTTGATAGCTGACCTGTGACAGGATAAGTTCTGGTTTCTTCAGATCGATGCTGGCCATGCCAATTTCTCCTTCTGTGAGACCACCCCCTTCAATGATAGCTTGAAAACACAAGAATAAGTCGGACGTTTAGGTAAACCATAGGTAAACCGAAATATTTCATCTTTACTCTTATCTAAAACACTATTCAGAAGGAATGTATTCTATTTTGTAGCTGTATAATTTGGTTATGCAGAAATTACAGATTTATTTTTCTGTGCAATGGAAACTGGACCCCCCACCCCATGCCACTCTCTAAGCAAGCTCTTGTTTAGCCATCAGTTTTTCAATTGTCATCCGTGTGAAGAACTGATGCAGCCTAGCTATATTGCTGTCAAACATATGCCTTCTTAACTTACCAACCACAACAGAAGAGGTTGACATTCCAGGAGTGACGCTTAAGATGTCTGGAGTACGAGGTGAACTTTGTGTCCTGTGGGAAGTACTGTTTAAGGTAACAAGACTGGGTCCTGGAGCAGGTGTCCCGAGAGATCCACCTTGAGTCTGTGCTCTTCTGGAACTGTTGAAACCGGAGGTGGAATGCATTTGTTTAGCTGGCTTTTAGTTATCATTTATCATTTAGTTGTGTCACTAGCTTTAAACAACCGGACAGTGGTGTGATTACAATTATTATTGACTTACTGAGTGAGTGAGTGAGTGAGTGAGTGAGTGAGTGAGTGAGTGAGTGAGTGAGTGAGTGAGTGGGTTGGTGGGTGGGTTGTTTGGGTGGGTGGGTGAGTGAGTGAGTGAATGAGTGAGTGGGTGGGTGGGTGGGTGGGTGGATGGCTAAATGATACCTATTAACAACTTCCAGGTTATCTTCACAATTGAGTAATTCTCTTGAGGATATGCTTGGCCTGGGCAGTTGGAAGCCAGAATCCCCACTGAGAAATGAGCTGGTCGAGGCTGACCCATGTACATCAGGAGCTGTCCCAGATGGGGAAGTGTCCGCCTCAAAGCCTATAAAGTAAGACAAAACTGACTTTTGTCATGATGATGATGAAGTGGAGTACGATTACAAAAGGCTGGTCGCTTCTGATCAGTTTTCTGTTACTTTTTTTTCACTTTTTTACAAAGAACAACATACAGAAAGAACACTTGTGTTGCTAGACAATCGCGGGCCTAGTATCAGTAAGTATAATATTGTTGATGTTTTATTAACCAATAAAATCAAATGGGCACTTGCTTTTCACTGCTGGTTAATAAACAACTCACCTTGTGATGGTGTCAAACTTCCATGATGTCGGAGGCGATGCGTGATAAATGAAGCTGATTTCTTGTAACTCTTCTGGCAGCAGTTAACTTCTATCTGATGTTGATTTAAAAAAAAGTGGACATATCGCCGCCAAGACAATTCTTCTGTTTTCTTAGCACAATATCGCCCATCTTTACCTCGGATTTTCGTCCTAACTAAGGCCCTCTGCTTTATTTCTGTAAATAAAATTTCTTCCAGATTTCTTCCTTCATGATCACTTGCTGTATTTGCTCTTTCCTCAATCCCCAGTTGTTGAGCAGCTAACGAAGACGCATGTTTTCTTGGACTTCGCAAGGGAGCTTTATGGACAAAATTCAGCAATAATTAAGAGCAAAAGACTAATCTAATGAAATTTTCCACTTAGAGCTGGACCAGTCAATCTTGTGGAGGGGGGGGGGGGGAGTGAAAGAATTTGTAAAAAAAATAATTTGCAGGTCAACCAGATCGGAAAGAAAAAAAAAATTATAAAATGGGTGGCATCTCCTAAATTGTTGTGAAATTGGTACAGGATTTATTGGAGCCAAAACCAATTGTAGACAAATTGCAAGAACGATTGTTTTGATCGTTTCGTTTGTGTATCGGTTAAGCATGTGTCTGTAGACTTGCCGAACCAAACTGCACTTGCTAAAATCATGCTCAGAATTTGTCAGACATTTTGATATAATCATGAAACTGTGTTTGTTTTACAGCATAAATACTACCAAAACAGACTGTTTTTTCGGAGACGCACAAAACAGTTGCCATTGGCAAGAAAGCCGAATGTTTTGGGTACGTGGCAAAACGCATGTGAGCACATTCCTTTGTGCTGTCTAGCTCAGTTTTTCCTTCGCGCTTCTTCTGAATCCTCTCAGTTGTCGATCATTGGCTTTCGTTGTTATTACAACATGATAAGGGTAAAGGTTATCATCTATGCTTTTCCCACAGATAAAAAACCTTCCATTTTTACTTAAGGAAAAGCCTGCCATCGCCATGTGATTTCTGGGTTGCGTCAGGAACATGAAGGAATGTGATCATGTGCGCTTACCAGTTGGCGTCAGTTATAGAGCACGTGGGCTTAATAGACCATTTTACAGTTGTCTCCTTAGTGACCTGGCCTTTGAATGGCAGTGAGGCTGCAGGTGACCTTGTTTTGATACAGACCTCACTGCCTTTGTTGTGTAAATCAAGTTTTTCTTATGCTAACTAGGTGGCATTTAAATGATAATAGCAGAGAGGTCTGTAAGCAAGGTCACCCCCAGCCTCACTTCCATTCATGGCCAGGTAACTAAGCACACAACTGTAAAATGGCCTATTCAAACACGTTTCTCGACAGCAGCAACTGTTTTGTGCATCTCCGAAAAAAACAGTCTACCTGTTTCAGTAGTACTTTCAAAAATAATTTCAGAACCATCTTCGAAATATCAGAATAACTGCTCTAGGAAAGAATGGATAGAATAAAGTATTGTTCAGTTATATGCTGGCCAACTGACAAACTGAGTATGATGTGTTTATGATAACCAGAAGGGAAAGACACTGACCCAATCTCTCCCCGACCCGAGTCTTACCTGCTTTGCCTTTCACTTGCATTGGGTTCTGCATATAGATGACGGAGATTACAGGAGTGAGTCAACGAGCCACACATACATATTAAATACATTCTCCTGAGCTCTGTTACATCTATTAGTGGGTAAGTACATTGCGAAGAGCTTCCAAGTGAAATAACATATCATAAAGTGTGAATAAAAGCAAGTATTTGCCGGGATTTCTGAACCAGTTGGTGCCATTTAGATCACCGTGCGCGAGCGAAAAACTTCCACAAACGCGACAAAATTGCTCCGATTTCAACGGACACACATTTCGAGGCGATTAAATTTGATTTAAGACAAGTAAAGTACAAAAAGAAAACAAAATACCTACTTTGCGGCGGGAATTTTCGAAATTTTCGGCCGTTACAGGTGATCAGAAGGCTGGATAAAATACGCCGATTTGCCTTCTGGGATACAAAGTTTCCGTGGTGGGGGAACGGAGGGTGGGGATATTTTATTCTTTGCTCACAAATAAGCTGATATGCTACGCAACATTTGAGATCGTTATCGGTATCTAATAAGATAATCTGAGAAAAATTATTACTTTCAATTTTTGGGAAACTCAAGTGTACTATATGATAAATATAAAAACGTTACACTGGTTGAGAAAAGCTATAAAAAAATCTTTAAAAACCCAACTTAACCTTCTTCAGGGACAATAAAAAATATAACCGGAAGGGACGAGTTTATTTAAAGCGGCCTTCACACGGCAAACTTAAAGTTCGCAAACTCGTGTTGGCACCTGCGCACACCACTTTGGATCGATTTACAGTTGGGACAGAGTTAATCAAAAAAGAACCTCACATAGTTCCAAGATTGGCAAACTTCGATTTCAGGTCAAAATTGTAAAGTTTGTCAACAGTCATTGGTCGGTTTCGATTCGTCTATTGTTTGTAGGTCTGAATGCGGTCTGTTTGTCGGTGTTGTTTACGTCGTTAATTAGTCGTTTGTATCAAACGACTAATTAACACGTCACTGTTTCTATCTGGCAATTAAGCGGCGAAATTAATCTGTGTGAACAAAGAATAATTGGCCCAAAAAGGAAGCGCCAATCAAAATGCATTGAAGTGGTTAAAAGGGCAAGGAACGAACGCCGTTAATCAGAACCACCTAGAATCTGTTTAAGAAATGCCAAAACGGAAGCGTTCAGAGGTAGAGCTATTAGAAGGAACATTTTATGTCAAGGAGATCCTGAAAGAAAGAACGAGAAGTCGCAGAAAAGAAATGCTCGTTTCCTGGGAGGGTTTTAATGAAGAGGATAATACTTGGGAACCAGTGCAAAATTTGCCACCAGGAATGGTAGAGGCCTTTCGCAACCGAACGAAGCAGCAGAAGAGGATGGAGAGTGCATCCACTCGGGACGAGCTATTAGAAGGAACCTTTTATGTCAAGGAGATCCAGAAAGAAAGAACGAGAAACACAACACTTGGGAGCCCGTCGAAAATTTGCCAACAGAGATGGTGGAAGCCTTCCGCAACCGGCAGAAGAAACAGACGAAGCAGACAAAGAAAGGTCTCAACGATCTGTTATTGAAGGAGATTGACAGGAGGGCGAAGTTTTCAACAAAATCAAGAACAGAAAGAGGAACATTTGCCAAAAAGGACGTACAAGATTTATCTTGGAAGAACTATGTGAGGTTCTTTTTTGCTCAACACCCAGGATTTAAAAGCACTTGTCAGTGCGGAAAAAGCTATGAGAAGGCGGAATCATTCTTGACCCACTTAGGGCAGATGGTAATGCGTGTGTGTGTCGCCGACACCCCACGAATACCCGCCGGGGCGCTCATCAGCTCCGCTTCAGTAACATTTCCACATTTCGATAAATGACAACTCGACAAATGCGCAGAAATGTCAGCGTTGCGCTCAGACAGAATAGCATGGCTTTCCTTGTCCCTCGAGGATCCACAGGGAGTCTGAAGTATTTCGTGAAGTGAACAATTACTCTGCTTAGCCGACATTTTGTGCCACTAAGACGAATGAACTGGGAGATTTATTATGTAATCGAATTAAGGTGAAATTAATGTAGTAACATTTTCTCCCCTAGTGAAATTTTGAATTTTGGAACAGAATTGTTTCTGATTGTACCCCTAGCGAAAATAAACTCAAGCAAAATCTTTTGAACTAAAGTTACTCCAGCAGCAGGAAATGTTCGTGTACTACGGAATTTCTCGAGAGGTAATCTTGGACAAAAGAGCCAACCTGGCTTGTCGGCTTAATTCACGAACAAGTGAAGCATTGGAAAGTAAACAATGCGTTACCGCATGTGGAAATGAAAAAAAAAGGCTCACTAACCGGTAACAAAAGCTTTTGCGGAGGCTGAGAAATTTTTTTTCTCTCAGGTTAGAAACAATTATTTGTCTTAGAAAATATCAAAAAGAAATCAGTTTAAGCATTTGGTCGTCTCATCGCAACGAAGCAACAAAGCAGTGCATGCATATGTGCCGATGGGAAAAATATTCATCGTTTCCACTGTTTATAGTACCAAATGAAGGTAGATTTTTCCCGAAACAACCGCTAAACTGCGGATAATCTAATTAAAAATCCACAATTTGACCTATAGTGATGATTATTTTATGTCCAAGAGATTACAGATCATGTTTTCTCGGTTACAGTGGGACCGCCGTTATCTTTGCTTACCATCAAAATGGTGAATATTTAACAAATTCGTGGAGCTCTGTACGGTGCATAGTGGAGCGAGAGTACACACAAATGTTATTCTATACGTTTTTACATTGATGTTAGTGCTTTTAAGTTATCATTGATTCGTTTCTAGATCAGGTCCCACATTTGAGAAAATAGCTTTTAACTAAAGGTATGTCACGCTTTGCATATGCCGGTGTTTGGTAGGAGGTATTTTAGAAAATTCACAACTCTGGCAAACTTTGACAGAAGAAAGTTGTTAAACCATCAAAATATCGAGGAAAGATGAAACTTTTGCATGCAAGACATTCAGCCTGTTAGAATAAAAAAGCTGTGTTTTGGCAGCGTCCAACGTTTCTCTTACCTCATTGTCCTCACGGTGAAAAGCATGACCCCACATCTCTTCTCCCTCATTACTGGTAATCTAGAAAAACGTAATTGAAGTAATTGAAGGGATAAACACGGAAACGATTTAAGGTAATTGCCTTGAAATTATTCTACTATCAAATTGGAAATTTGGCATAGTTAACATTCATGATATGACCATTAAAATAGGTCACCGAGCTTGTTTACGCGTCAGCAGGCTCTTAAAATGGGGTATTTTTACTGATTGCGCGCTACAAATTCGAATCATCTTCATACAGAATTAAGTTTTGATTACTGGAAAGACACAACATTTTATCCTGAAAGCAAAGCTTCTTTCATTCATATAAGTAGCATTGCCCTATTTAAGCCGTTTTTGATTGCTTGGTTGCGGGAATATTGCACTTTTACGGACAGTTCCGTGGTTAGCTTGAAGTCCTCGTCTTGGCCAAAATATACCCAGTGTGGAACTATTTTGCAAAAAAAAAATCTTGTTCTACTATCGAACTTTTTTCGTTCTTCAAATATGCTATTTATTTGACTATTGCTGGTTTTCAGTGTCAAGCCATTCAAAATAGACCAAAATAAAAAATCAAAACCGTTTAATACATTAAGTCCATAACCTGGAAATAGAAAGAAGGTACATATGCAAAGACTCTCGCCAAGATTCAGATCACAGCAATATTTCTCATGGAAGATATACGAAGAAACGTTTTCCCCAAATTTATAGAGATTTGAATTCATTAAATGACCACGGGATCGTGTCCTTCCCGTTAAAGGTACACGTTTTCTCGGGGTAATTGGTGGTCTACCTGTATGTTAGCGCCGGGTGAAAAGGGAGAAACGGGTAAGTTTTTATGGTCTTTATCTTTGCTTATTAGACCAGGTCCCAGTTGTTCAAAGGCTGGATAACGCTATCCACCGAATAAATCACTATCCACCGGATAAGTGTTAACAAAACAAACCAATTTATTTATTTCGAACAACCGGGACCAGAATGGTATCCAGGTTCTTACATAAACATATGAATGTTGTGCCGCGTAGCACTATAAACACAAATGGTGGAAACAGAGAATTAACTCTGAAGTGTAAATTTAATGCTAATTCAACCTATGAATAACCCACTGGGCGTTAGCCCTAGAATCCATAATTGTTTGTTTCTTAGACATTTTACGTTCTTTGCAGTGAAAAAAAAAACTGCTTGACAGGACGCGAAAGCTGGAAAATTAGTAGCGGTCCGTACGCGGGGTCCGGATAGGAAAATCCGGACCGGTGGAATACGGACCGCTGAGAAGCTGGAGAAAAAATTAATAAGGAATTACGTTAAAGTATTTTTTCGATCTAAATTCTCTAATTACCTCATTCTCCACACCGTGACCATTTTGACTCCACATCCCTTCTCCCTCATCACTGGTGATCTAGGAAAACGTAAGTGAAGTCATTGAAGGGGTGAACATGTAAACAATTTAACAATGTTTCCCATATTTTTTTTTATATTTAAAGTTTCTAATTACCTCATTATCCTCACGATGACCAGCTTGACTATCTTTTTCCATTCGTCCTGTTACATTACTGGTAATCTAAGAAAAAGCAATTGGAGGTAAGCTGGTAATTGGCCAAAGTCCAATGCTGGAAATATCTACACCCACATAAAGAAAATTGCGTGAGGGGCATTGAAACCCTCATCAGGTGACTTGACAGCCCCATCAAGGTTACATGCTTAATTGATAGAACGGTCATCCATGGCTTTTTTTGTATGGTGCAACTTTACTACCAGTTCAGGAAAGAAACAGTGAGTGGAGACGAGGTAAATTCATTCATAAGTTCGTTGACTGGTCCATGCTTCAATCTCCGACAAAAACCTTAAAACACCTAGTAAAATGCCCCACCCTTTCATTTTCCTCCTGCCCTATTCAATGTTATTTAATGCACGTAACTTTTAACAACATTGTAGAGGGGAGAGAGTAGATGTGTGTTTTAAGGAATTTTGACAAGGTTTGTAGATATAATATCGTAGTCTGTACTTGTGTGGGATAGAAATGATCTGTGATTGGATCCCAAGATATAATATCCGAAGAAACTCAGCTCGTTATTGCATATAATACTCTGTTGTGTAAAAGTACATTAAACATATTTCCTACCTTGTCATTTTTCCCATCCCTCAGTTCTCTGCAAAGGGGTAGATTATGACCAAGTTATCTATCTATCCATCGATGGTAACAGATTTACTATATTGTGAACATGATGTTTGCGTAGATGCAAATATGATCAAAATGTAATATACAGTAAACCTCTGAAAAAAGCCCATTTATAACAAAAAACCTTCCATGGGCTATTTTAAGAAAAAAAATAAATGACCATTTGCAAAATTAAAAATCCATCCCAAAATAAGTTCACCCGAATATAAGCTCACCCTAAAAGAGACGTTGAGAAAATATAAGCCCAGGGCCTATTTTCGGAAGTTTACGCTGTTTGCTCATAGACGTATTAACCAAAAGTAGAACGACTGCCCACTTATATATTCGCTTCTGAAAATTGCATGATTTATCTGCTCTTCTCCACTTCAACAGGCATCCTCTCTTATTCATCGGAGTGATTGCAGCCTCTGGACATACATTTTTTAAATATTGTTCTGCCAAGCAATCTTGTGTCTTCAGTAGACTCTGAACTTGGAATACGTAACACTGAGAAATTCTTGTAATATTTAGGGACGTAGAAGCATTGTTTTTAATGGGTGGAGGGGAGCAGGCTAAAATGCAAATTTTAATGAAATGAATGATCTTTGAAATCTTCCTTAATTTATTTACTTTTTACCTGAAGCAAGATTTTCTTAATTTTTTGTTTGACTGGTCAATTAGAAGTCTTTATTCTGTCTAGAAAGTTGCCAGCTCCCCCTCCCCCCAGCTCCGGTCGACATCCTCAATATTACTTTTTCCTCGAACATCCAGAGAGTTTTACCTCAGTGCACGCTGGTATGCCCTTTTCTTCTTTGCCTTTAACTTTTTTGGAATTTTATCGGGGAACACTTTGGTGTCATTGATTGTAATTGAGTGCTCCTCCTCGTCCTCTTCTTTGTCTTCAAAATATCTCACTCTAAACCTATTTCTGCCCTTTAACTCGATGATCTGAAATCAGAAACGATGCAATTTTAGTCCCTTGTAAAGGACAGAGTAGTTTCTTCGACAGCAAATGGTCACTAGTAGTAGATAAATTTTTCTTTGAATCTTTGAAGCAAATTGAGAGTTGATCGGCAACATCGCAGAACTTCCCTGGAAAGAATCCCGAGGCTGGATCTCCGCCTTCCGCTATAATGGAGGATAATACTTCCTCTCAAACTTTCATCGAACAAAAGTTAGCTGTTCCCTTGTGAAACGCTCAGGAATTTGACAACGCGATTTTACCTTTTTGGTCTGACAAGCGGAGCCACGTGACCTAAGTCGTTAATGTTTAGCTCCTAAATCAACTGTCACTTCTGCCTTTGAATTTGCAGTCAACCTGTTCCGGTAGTACTGTGTATAATAAGCTCAAAGCAATATGCAGACATCGTTCGCAGGAGACCCACACTAAAAGATGTTGAAAGAACGTTGTGAGGTGTCTTTACGAGCGAACGTTAATCGCGCAGTTAGTAAATTTTCACACCTATAGATAGGTTTTACGTGATGTCATCAAATTCCAAAAAGCTACGAAAGCTTTTATCCTCATCAGACCATAGTTAATGTCCCCTCCATTAACTATGATCAAACACAACGGGATCAAAATTTATATCTGTTAAGAAAGTTTCAACTCAATAGCGTGATTGGTCTAGAAACCAGTGCAGTTTGAAGTTCAGAGTTGTGGAGGTGCGTGACCCCGATCACGTTTGTGGAAAAATATAGGATACCCGGCCACTTATTTGCATCTCATTGAATAAGAATAGAAACTATTGTTATACACCTCGTTCTTTAAAGCGCACCGACACAAGCAAATGAAGTGGACAGGTATTCTGAAGTTGCTGCTAGGTTTAGACCCAAAACTCGGAGAAGTAACTACTTTACCTGTCTCCTATAACATAACAATTTATTGACTTTATCCACTGAATAGTTTTCGTTTATTTTTTCGTTGCGTGACGGTGAAAAAAGTATCTATTGTTTTTGATGTTTGGTCCGCAGTGCGTACATGTGTGGCTGACAAGTTGTACTTGAAATTAGATAAAACAAAATGAATTAGAGTAATATTCTTAAATGAAATAAAGCTTTTATTATAGATGGCTTGTAATTGAATTCTCAAATAACCTTTACCTCTTAACTGAAATTTTAGAGAATAGGGTGCTTAATACAAACATAAGCTCAGATGTGTACTCGTGTAGGCTTCCATTTATTTACTTTTATCCTACTTGTAGCTACGTTATAGCATATGAGATACTGCTGTATTGTAAATGTATTCGCTAATTTTGCGAATGATTATATTTAGATTTTTTGTTACTAGAGTGTAGGTATCTTTCAATCAATCAATCAGTCAATCAATAAACCAAAGAATCAATCAATCAGTCAATTAATCAATCATTCAATCAAAGAATCAGTCAGTCAGTCTGCTATCATTCAATCAACCAATAATTCAGTTTCATTTCACAAAGTGACAAAGCAAAAATAAAAATGCCCCCAGAAATTACACATACACTGACTATTAACTTAGATACATATCTACATTTTTTTTTATTGTGTTTTAGGTAAAAGTACATTTAAAATGCTCGCGGGTAGCTAAGGTAATCTAGGCAGGACATGTTTACAGGAAATTAATACAACTCAAGTACAGCTAAATACAACCCAAGGCTACAAGAGAGCTGAAGAAACTAAAATTGACTACAACGACTAGACACCGCTGATAAACTTACGGTATTACAAATAATAATTGACAACAGTTATGACAAGAGACCACAGATTAATATAATAACGGTATCAATGGTATTAATGAAAAGAGGAAAATCAATTCAGCTTTACTTTTTGAACGAAAAAAAAAGTGTTTTTTTTTCTTCAAGCCATTTTTGTTGAGCATGGTATGATTGCTGATATACCATGATCACGAAGGCTAAGCCAATGAAAACTAATTATCCAATTATCCAGTTTTTAGTACCTGCAAACGCCCTTCTTGTTACTCTAGACGTTTCTTTTCTTTACACTAACATTCCCCACAATGAAGGCATCACCGCCTGCCGACATTTCCTTGACACACGAGACCGCAACAGTTCTACTGTCGGTACGGAAAATCTATCTGATCTTATACGTATGATTCTTACTATGAACAACTTTACCTTCAATAACAAACACTACCTGGAGATACACGGTACAGCCATGGGAACCAGAATGGCACCTTCTTATGCCAATCTGTTCCTCGCCAAATTTGAGACAGACGCTTTGTCGCGTGCTCCATACCAACCACATACATGGTGGCGTTACATAGACGACATCTTCATGATATGGACACATTCTGTTGACGAACTACATGCTTTCACCTCTTACCTTAACAACATTCATCCCACCATTAAGTTCACATCCAATTATTCATTTACTTCTATACCCTTTCTTGATGTTAACGTTTCTGTCAATAACGACAACATCACGACTGATCTTTACACCAAAGCCACTGACAAACATCAATATTTTTAACACATGGCTTGTCGATTTTTTAAAGTGCACGCTACGTAGTCAACCTTACAGCATTTCCGGAATTTATTTACGCTTAAATTCAACATTGTTTATAGCTACAATGAAGTACCCTCCCCATCAGCTGCCTTCTGTTTTACTTACAACTTTACTTCTAATTTTATGTTGCTGTGGGCAGACTCCACCAAATCAGTTTCACGGAAGAGCGCAGCTAAGTAGTCTTGATAGTTTTTTCGAAAGAGCTCTTGGTTTAGTAAATGAAGTTAACCGACTGCTGAGCACGGCTGAAAATGATGAAGATGTTGTCGAGTACTGCATTGCCAGGCTCGAAAATCTTCTCACTAATTGTGTGAATCTTTTCCGCATTATAGAAGAACAACAATATAATTGCATCATTGATACCGTGCAAACCTTCCCTTTTATGTTGAGATCACGTATCCCGGGACTTGAGGGAAGAACGAACTCCTGCCCATGGCTTCGCTGTCGGAAGGCCACCGTACGATATAACATTTGATCAACTTTCTTTTCTCGTGGGAGAAAACTTCAACACACGGAGAATTGCAAACTGCCTCGGCGTTAGTGTTTCCACAGTAAGACGAAGGTTGCGCGACAACAACATTTCCTTGGATAGACGTTTACTTTGCCATTTCTGATACCGACTTAGATCAGCTTATTAGAAATATCCGTTCTCATTTTCCAAGAATAGGCTGTCGGCAGATGCGGGCAATGCTGGAGGCTGATCACGGGTTAAGGATCCAACGTTGTAGAGTTCGAATGGCAATGAGAAGGGTGGATCCGGCTGGAGCAGCAATACGCTGGTCCGAAGTACAAGTCAGAAGGCGATATAACGTATATGGTGCAAATGCATTGTGGCATATCGATAAGCATCATTCCTTAGTACGTTGGCGTTTAGTTGTAGCAGGAGGGATCGATGGCTATTCCCGCTTAATAACGTATTTGCAATGCTTAAACAATAACCGCGCCAGTACCGTTGTTCAGTGCTTTTATGAAGGTACAAGACGACAGTAAGGTTTTCCATCTCGAGTCAGATCTGACAGGGGCGGGGAGAGCTATTCTGGTCTCTGTTTTGATGTGTATGATTCGCGGTGCAAATAGGGGCAGTCTTATAGCTGGCCGATCGGTGCATAACCAAAGGATAGAACGGCTGTGGAGGGATGTGTTTTGGTTCTGCATCTCGACTTTTTATTTTACTTCATGGAAGAATTGGGTGTACTTGATCAGACTGACGAACTCCACCTGTTTGTGCTACATTTTGTATTTATATCCAGGATCAACAACTTATTAAGTCGTTGGACCGAGTCTTACAACAGACATCCACTTGGAACTGAGCATAACAGTACGCCCAGGCAGCTATGGATAGAGAGCATGCTGCAGCTGCAAAATTCCCACCACACCGCACCTGGAGGCGTTTTCCAGAAAGACCTTGTAGAAGGGCCGTTAGAACAATTCGGTATTGACTGGGAAGGACCTTGTCCAGATTGCGAGAATCGTGAGAGTGATCTCACTGTGCCAGGAATTAATGTGAGTTTACCCACGAACGTCCAACAACAGCTTCAGGAATCAATCGACCCACTTGCTTCCTCGAAATTGTTTGGCCTGGACATTTATCTACAATGTTTGCGTTGGCTACAATCAACAACAAATGATCAATAACAAGCATCGCGTAAATTTATTAACAATATCTATGATTGGGATAAAACCAAAAACTCATAATCATCATTTAGCGTACGATGATGGTCGTAATTTGAGGATGGTCTAAATGGCAAACTAACGGTTAATGTTCTTCGCTTTTTTAAGGAAAATGGTTAATATTTGGCTGGTACAAGGCCTACGATCAATATTCTTACTTTATAACAATAACGGTTAACATTGTCCTATAACATGACTCTTTAAAATAAAGTTGATCACACAGTTTACATGTATGTTTCGTTTGGGTTAAGCACAGCAAACCTTCCAGAAAGATACAATGAGAGGATGAGACAGTTCGAAAAGTTGCAGTGCTGCCGCGATAGTGCACTCTGTTCCTTGTATTTTACATTAAAAGCTATAGTTATATAGCATCGAAACCTGCGATCAGGTTTTCTATCTGACTCTAGGCAGCCTACTAGCTGCACTTGCATGGGATCTTTGAGGGATCTACTCATCTACTCTCTTTGGGATCTTTGAGGCATACTATTCCCTGCGGAAGGCAGATAATGCTCATCTGCGTGGTTTGCTCTCCTGCTCTTGACCCTCTCTGGTTTACTGCTCGACTACCTTGAGAACGTGGGAAATTTCGGGATAGTTCGTCGGAGAAAGAAGAACGAGCCTCTTGCAACACGTCCACCAACCGTTGCCCAGCCTGTCTAACACTAGCCGATCCATTTGGTAATTGTTGGGGGTTTATGTTTCAAGGATGCGGGATGTTGTTGGGGCAACATTTGCTGTATAGGTGGAAAGGAATGAAGTTGTTGCAGTGGTGGCTGCAGTTGTTGTTCCTGATGTGACAGGAGTTGCTGCATTTGAGCCCACTGCTGCTGTTGGTGTATTAGTGGTTGCTGCTGTTGGTGGGGAAGTGGCTGCTGGTGTTGGCGAGGCAATGGTTGTAGCTGTTGGTGTAACTGTGGTTGCTGCTGTTGGTTTGGCTGGGGTTGCAGCTGTTGCTGTATTAGTGGTTGCTGCTGTTGGTGCTGCAGTGGTTGTATATGTTGGTGTGGCTGTGGTTGCTGCATCAGTGGTTGCTGTTGTTGGTACGGCAATGGTTGCTGATGTTGGTGGTGCTGTGGTTGCAACTGTTGCTGTGTCAGTGGTTGCTGTTGATGCTGGTGCGGCTGTGGTTGCGGCTGATGCAGCCAACCCAATTGTTGCGATGGTTGTGGCCATTGCTGTGGCGTTTGTTGGTAATGCGGAAGGGAGGGGACGGGAAGTGCTTGTTGATTTGGCTGCTGTTCCAAATTTTGATGCTGCTGGTCATGATTATGTTGGGATTGCTGCCCATCATTTATGCTGATTGAGAAGAATAATAGGGTGAATTAATTGAAACGAAAACTAGGAGGTAGGCTCCTCGGACAGCGCCCAATTTGCTTTTCTTCTAAACCCTTAATCTCTGGGTCTAAAGAACTGGGAAAGGAAGCCGGACATGTTTTATAGTAAAATTTACTTGTCTACCCTAGCTACAGTTTTAAGACCGGGTTTCGTATGTTTAGAACAAATTTTGTCTCCACGTTGTATTGTTTGCCAAGAACACACTGCTACGAATATGCACGTGTGAAATGAAAACCGTCAAGCAATTTTGTTTTGGTCTGAAACTTCCCCTAAACGGTTCCTATCAAATACTCATGTAAAAATGTATCTACTTTTTCAGTGACCTCTCCTCACTTATTTACGATTTAGCTCAAATCTATGTCTAACTCCGCCTTTAGCCTGTGTAGTCGGGAGCTAGCGAAGGAATACCCGCTTCGTATACCCGCCCAGGATACCCCCCTTAAGTTACGAGTCCACCTCCATTGGGGGTGGGGGAAAATTTCGCAACACAACTTGAAGGATTTCGAAGAAAATAGGGACAATTGGCGAAGTATTGGAAACCTTAAGCTATTTTTAGGAGAACTTGTGATAGGGTAAGACAAATAGGGATTACGTTGAGGTCGCTAATTAACTCTAAAATACTGTTTGCACGAGAAACGTGACCTCGTGCCACTGCATTTTCCGTGATGAAACACGCATCACCTCGGCCGGTCAAGGGTCAAACCTGGTCACCCCGCTAAGGCTACTCTTACCTTAACACGACGATACTGTGGAAGAGAGGTGCGAGCGTTGCCAAAAGTAGTCTCATGGTCCAAAGGAATGAATTCAGTGGCGTGAATTAGCTCTGTATGCTCAGTTCGGTAAACTCAACATGAATGTAGCAATATTAATACAAAAAGCTATATCAAGTTTGCTTTGTTAAATGTTCATAGATCTAGCCGTTGGGGTGGTTTTACTACTCGTCCTGAGCGTGTAACACGCTGTTGCAGAATGCTCAGTATTTGGAGTGGCTTCCTTGATTTGGCACAGCCGTTGTTGATCCGCATGTAGCAGGTGTTGAAGGTTCAGCCGGTAAGTTCTCTGGGACGGGGGTAGAAACCTTTGGAGACGTGTGGTTCACAGGCAGTACTTGATCCCGAGGTGTCATAGTTGGCGCGTTAGATGAAAAGGCTGGCTGCGAACTGGTTGAAACTATAGCAGACCGATTTCGTTGCATAGTGCGAGCGTTGCCAAAAGTAGTCTCGTGGTCCAAAGGAATGAATTCAGTGGCGTGATTGTCACGGTGGTACCGATCCCAATAATAATTGCTCGCGGAAAAGGCAGTACATTACGTAGAAAATGAGACAATTGTCTTGTTATCTGATTCAAAGACTCAAATTTCTGGCCTGGTTTTTCTCCGGTTTTTTTAATTGTTCTTTATGAGAAACTAGAAATATATAAAGGTTTCCTTAGGTAACTACAACTACAGCACACTTTAGACATTATGCTAATCGCTTTGACCCCTTTAGACTCACAGACTCAAGACAATACAGTCGCTAGAGTGCGCTTTTAAAAGTAGAGTCGACAAGCCATCTATTAAAAAATAAGAACAAGTGATGACAACCAAATACCATAGCAGTGCAAAATGTTATCAGACAAGATATCTCTCCGGGAAATAGAGTTATCAGAAAGATATCCCTTTAACATGATATCTCGTGCTGTGAAGATATCATGATAACATGATATCGTGATAAATGAAAGATATCATGGAGATATCATGATATCTAATTTTGAACGCGATGGCCCGCCATACTACTGCGACCAAAAATGCACCTTTCCTTTCCTGTAAACTGCATATATTAACAACCGAGGGCCACGCGTAAAATAATTCTCGATTGGTACCATTGGTGACATTGTATTTACATAAAGTGTGGGAGCCCAAAAAGCGCTAAATAAATACAATATGTATATTGTTCTTTCTTAAAGCGTGCGACCTCAAGCACACGCTAAATACAATGCATATTCTTTGTTCTTAAAGCGTGCGAGCCAAACACACGCTAACATGATTGGTATGCCATTTGTAAATGTATATTGTTCGTTCTTAAGAGTGCGAGTCCAAACACACGCTAAATACAATGTATATTCTTCGTTCTTAAAGCGTGCGAGCCAAACACACGCTAACACGATCGGTATGCCATTTGTAAATATATATTGTTCGTTCTTAAGCCTGCGAGCCCTAACACAAGCTAAATACAAATGTGTATTCTTCGTTCTTAAAGCGTGCGAGCCCAAACACACGCTAAATACAATGTATACTCTTCGTTCCTACAGCGCCAAACACACGCTAACACGATCGGTATGTCATTTACAATGAGATGCATTTCACCAGTGGAACTGACACCAATCAAATAAGTGCAATTCCATTGAAGCTATCAGAGATATTCTTAGTCTTAAGTCTTTATACTGAGATGGATTTCACCAATAGAACACCAATCGAATAAGTGCAATTCCATTAGTACCAATCGTACCATTGGTACCAATGGACGAGTAGAACGCACCTCTACTCAATCTGAAGCCAACAGAGATATTCTAAGTCTTTATAATGAGATGCATTGGAACACCAATTGAATAAGTGCAATTCCATTGAAGCTATCAGAGATATTCTAAGTCTTTACAATGAGATGGATTTCACCAATAGAACACCAATCGAATAAGTGTAATTCCTACCGAGTAGAATGCACCCCTACTCGACCCGAAGCCATCAGAGATATTCTAAGCCTTATAATGAGGTGCATTTCACCAGTGGAACACCAATCGAATAAGTGCAATTCCACTGAAGCTATCAGAGATATTCTAAGTCTTTATAATGAGATGGATTTTACCAATGGAACACCAATCGAATAAGTGCAATTCCATTAGTACCAATCGTACCTGCCATTGGTCTAGACAGTTCTTTTCTGAAGTCATCAACTGGTCCAACAAAGAGGGTGGCACCTCCTTCTCGCCATGTCCACTTGAAATAAGTCGT
>CAXHUQ010000350.1:50000-57500 GCA_964020085.1 Micromussa lordhowensis
CGATAATTGATATCACAAATAGCCCGAAAAGTTTTTGCTTATAAGCGGGTTTGTCACCAGACTTATTTGTTGCGTTTCTCACTAAAAAAACAACAACACGCACAGCAACAACAACAACAACCAAGGGAAAAAAAGAACAAAACAGCCCCCTTCCAAGAAAAAAAAAAATATGGACCCACCAGGATTCGAACCCGGAACCATTGCGCTAATTGCTCCTTGATTCAAGGGCATAGCTGACAACGCTCTACCTCTTGAGCTATGAGCCCACTACAAAGATTACTCGTGTAGATTAATGCTTTAATAGTGTCTGCTAGGGTCAAAGGTGGGTTCTGACTTTTTTGCACTAACTGCACCCAGTGAAACTATGCTCCGCGTAAGTTTCCCTTTTTGCTGTAAATAATGTAATATTTAAGGCGGGGGTAAACCTGAATTTTACTGCGAGGCATTTAACGTAATTAATATATCCAGAGCCGTTAACAATACCTTCGTTAGCTCTGTTTATTTCTTATCTCCACGCGAGTAAGTTGGCGCCGTCCACAATTAAGTCTTATCTTTCGGCCATTGGTTATGTACACAAAATGAAGGGTTCCTACAAAGGCTTTTCTGATCACTAAGTTGTTGACAGCCCTGAGTCGTCAGGGTTCAAGTGACATCAGATTACCAATTTCGCAACCTGTACTACACAAGCTTGTGGGATCGCTCTCTCATACCAACTCTTCGGCTTTTCATCGTACACTGTTCTCTGCAATGTGTTTGCTAGCCTTTTATGGCTTTTTTCGCATCGGGGAGCTAGCGGCCCAGAACGCGACTTCCGGAGGTGCGGTAGTTCAATACCGTAATTTGCGCTTTCTCACACAACAGGGTAGTGTTTGTATGATTAAAATAACAATAACCAACTTCAAGCACAATACCGACCATTCTCCATTTGATATCTTAATAGCACGAGAGGATCACTTGCCATTATGCCCAGTTCAAGCCATGGTCGAATTTTGTAAGCTTAGGGGCGCTCACGCTGGCCACTTTTTTGCCACAGTGACACAAGCCCCATCACAGTGGGTCAGTTTAACGCCGTACTTCATAGCTGCTTGAGTTTTTGCGGTCTAGATACGAGCAGGTACAAAGGCCACAGCTTTCGGATTGGGGCGGCCTGTCATGCGGCCAACAGAGGTTTCTCTGATGCTCAAATCCGCGCGCTTGGCCGCTGGAAATCCGATGCCTTTAAACTTTACATTAGGCTTGACAATTGATACACCATATCAATAGGTCGACCGCGCTATTATCCTGGGTTACTTTACACTGTAATTACATAATAAGCATGTTCATGGGCAGGAGGGTCAGTTACGGGACTGCTTCTTCGTTGATATTTTTATTCACTCAAATTTACTTTAATCAGTTCCTCAGAGTAGTGTAATGATTCTCATCTTAGAGACATTGTTCAGCCAGCCAATGCAGAAGGTCAGGAATTGGTCTGCTTCTTCATTGCCGGTCCTTCTTTGGTATTATTCTATTAGTCTAATTATGCATATACTTGTTATTGATAAGAAATTGTAGCATCGCGTTTTGAAGGACAATGTAGAGGGTCAGATATTGGACTGCTTCTTCATTGTTTGTTTCATTGTTGGGGCTCTGTATGTTTCTACTGATTAATCTTAGTTTTAGACTTCATGCCATCGTTTTTTAGCTCTGTAGTGTGCTTGTTTACATTTTAGTAATAGCACCGCTAATGGCAATGCTGGAGGTCAGATTTTGGACTGCCCCTTCATTGTCATTTATTTCGTATTGTCGCTTAGGTACGTTGTTATGTTTGCTTCACTGACGTCGGTTAAACTTGGGCTACGTCGTCACTCTCACTTTAGTTTTTCCTCCGAGCTCCACGGGCGTCTTGGTGGGGTTGCCACATTTCTGTGGCTTGTGGCGGATTTTTTATCCCCACCTTTCCTGAAGAGATTTCAGTTTTAAATGTTTTTTTACTCGGGCTTTCCAAAGGAAACGCCCGAGTTGAAATTTCGGCTTCGTTTTTTTTTTTTTTTTTTCGTTCAGCCACAGTTTGCAATTCTGTAATTAATACGCATGCGCGAAGATTTTATTGATGAGCACATGGCATGGTGTAATGGCGGACGGAGAAGAGTTTATGCGGAGGAAGATCAGCACAAATACTGTGTACGGATACAAAACGGATACAAAATGTGCACACAGCGTTCGCGGTAGACCCACACTAAAAGATGAGGAGCGCTTTCGGAACGGGTTGGTCCGCAAACCTTACGAGAGTTCTCTTTATGAGCGAACATTTATGAGTGAACCTTTCATCGAGAAACATGCGATATCAACTGAGTTACGTAATGTTAACGAAAGAAAATAGAAAAACTTAACGATACATAAATATACCTCCGATTCCCTCAAAATTTGGTAATCGAAAGGATTGATGTATAAAATCTTGCAGTCTTTATCAAAAATTGTTCGTATAAATTCTCTTTGAAAAGGTAGAACTCATTCGTTTTGTCGATGTTTGTTCCGAAATGAATATTTAATCACAGGAGTGAAACTTGAAACTCCGAAAAAATGCCTCCCACGTAGACTCATTTCCGCAGAATGATTATGTAAGCAGTAACTCCGCGCTTAGGTTTGCTTCTGATAAACACTCCACTTTGCTTTAAGTTAACTTCACTTACTTTACCTTCCGGTTACCTTTAAGTTGTATGTTAGATTAATTCTATATTAATCACAGGCGGCCGAATGCAACACCTCCATATGCTGCAAGCAAGAGTCACGTTTTCGCGTAGATGTAACAATATATGCAATATGTCACGCTACGCTGAACTTTCGCATAAAAATGAAAAAAAAAAAGATAACTCCTAACATTTTGACCAAGCCCAGGAACATGTCTTCAGCCTACATAACAACTATGTTTTCAAACTTCTGCTTGTATACATAAGTAATAACCCTGCATTTTCAACATACCGATACAGAAACAATTACAAGATAAATCCTTGCGAAACTACGTCCAAAAAAACCAGAGTCTCTCCCAAACATAAAGCCCGAGTGAACGCAATTATGCGTCTAGTTTTTAAATAAAACCGTCACATTTGTGGCCATTTATCCCAAACAGCTGTTTATCGTTCGTTGTCCTACTTTTCTCTTCAACAAACTAGTGCGAAGCCTCGTGGAGCTCTGGATATATTAATTACGTTAAATGCCTCGCAGTAAAAACAAACATTATGTTGAAGAACTGACACCATAATGTCCTTTAAGTGCGAGGCATTTCCTATTGTTCTACAGTCTGTGGGTTCAGGTTTCCTGACCAATCAGGAGAATGCACGTGTCTGGAGAGTAGCTAAGAGTTATGTCATCTGTTACACGCGGCCCTTCCTGCGTTCATCGTCATCCTGTGAACAGCTACTCTAGAGTCGCTTAGTCGAAATTTTTTCCCACCGCCTCCCCTGTCACCTACCTGCTGACTGTCTAGGTATAAGGTTGTTTGTGTTTAAATATTTGTTTTTACTTGCTGTATATGGCAGATTTTTTATCCCCACCTTTCCTGAAGAGATTTCAGTTTTAAATGTTTTTTTAAAATAAAACCGTCACATTTGTGGCCATTTATCCCAAACAGCTGTTTATCGTTCGTTGTCCTACTTTTCTCTTCAGCAAATTAGTGAATTTAAGTGAAATTTTGGTAAGTTTAAAGAGAGGTTGAAAGGGAAAAAAAGGGTTATGGAACACCACCAGACATTTGCCCGAGCCCACAATGGCACCCAGGTTGTTAGGCAACTGTTTGGTGTGTATCTACCAATTTTTAACTTCAAACTCTAATTTTAAAACAACACCAAATCTTCCAAATTTCCTATTTCCATAAATTTTACTAATGGTTAGGGTTAGGGTTAATCCTTTGAGAAAAACTATTTATCTCCAAATAAACCTAAAAATCACCCAAAAATTTACAAAACGGCGCCAAACTAGATGTGTGTCATGAGCGAAGAGATTCTTGATTACTTGAAACGTAAACGAGATATTTGCATTAAAAACATGATACCAAGCCAAAATACGGCTTTCATGTTTACCCCCGCCTTAAGCTCTGACGAATTAGTTTTGGAATTGTCCCAGGTACAGATATTGGCTCACTGAACTCGAGCAAAATTCCCTTTCTGCTTGGTGCCCACGATCCTCTTGCATCAATAGAACGCTTTAAAGTTAAAAGGAAGCGAACGATCACAACGGATTTTTCAAACTCAACAGTTATATTACTTACATAAGAGGGAAGTACGCCCAAAATTGCCATTCGAAAATATATTTTCCACTGTTATTTTAGCTTCGCATTCTTCTTACAGTTTGTCGCCTTTAGGTGTCGCAATGCGCTCATCGCAGCTTCTGATTGGCTCGTTTTACCTATTTTAGATGCTGTTTTCAGTTTGCTCTACACACATAGAAATGGGGGGTGGTTCTGGGGCAGGGATTCTGGGGCACACCACCGGCACGCAAAGCTCGCCGGTGGTGTGCCCCGGAATCCCTGCCCCAGAACCACCCCCCTTTTCCATGTGTGTCCCCCATTATCCATGTGTGTAAGGCTAACAGGCCCTTGTGTGTAAGGTCAACAGGCCTGCCCCAGGATTACCTATTAAACGCAGCGCTAATTTATTATGGGCAGAGGAAGAAAAGGAATGATAGAACAAAGCCGGCTGAAGGAAAAACCAAAAAGTTACCGCGCCGAAAGAGGATGGCAATTGGTATATTTAATCGGACAAAAAGGAGAAATAAAAAAAATACACGTACCTGAACAAGCCCTTGAATTTATGAAAAACATGAATCCGCAACAACTTGAACTTTTGCCAAACGACGGCTACGACTGATAAATAAAAACCGTTACAAAAAGCCAGCCTAAATCTCCTTGGATGCATGTTTACATACCTCTCAACAACTATTACTCTAATACCTGAAAACCCATTCTGCTTATTCTGCTGAAGTTTTCCTGGAAACTGGTTTTTGGGTTACATCTCGTCACACTTGAATGAGTACCAGTGAGAAAAAAGAAAAACATTGCGGTATAAAAATGCCCAAACCACTTGTCCAACCCTATTAAACCATAAGTTGGCTTCTAATGAGAATGAAAATCGAAATATAATGAACACACCTAAAGAATATTTCTTCTTTCGGAACCCGGGCGGTACTAGTCCAGTCCCTGAACTCTCCTTTTTTCCCGCCCCATATAGGGGCTGAACCCGCCCGGGTTCAGCCCCTATATGGGGCGGGAAGAAAGTAAAGTTTAGGAACTGGACTAGGGCGGTTTGGGTTGGAGACAACAATTCCAAAGTTGCACAGTACGCAAACCAATTTGTCCATAGTATAGACTTCGACCATGTGATAATTGTAGACAGGGCTCGTAATTTTCACGAGAGACTTTTTCTTGAGGCCTGGTATTCGCAGAGACAGCAACGCGGGAAACGAACACATTGACTTTCCGGATGTTTACAAATCCCTCGCGTAATCACGCGCAGCGGTCGTTAGTTTTGTTTTTGCTAGCGTAGCACGCGCAGAACTGTGAACCGTTAGAAAGCCGTTACTCAGTTACGTTGGCTTTTTAAGAAACCGATGAAGGCCGAAGTTGTTTGGTCGAAACGTCTTTGAAGTTTTATTAACGTTGTTATTAACGTTCACAAGAGTCAAATTTTAACTATGATGTCTCTCCCTGACTGCAATTTTAGTATTTTCAGTTTAATAGCACGTCTTCTTTTACATGTAATAAGCTTATTTCTTGGGGTGCACTGACGAAACATGACAACTCATTACGAATCTGGGATGAGCGCGAAACTTGCCTACCTTTAGTGTGTTTGTGACCATAATTTGTTTCTTTCAACCGTTGAATGGGGCTGGGCAGTATTTCCTTAAAGAAAGTGCAATGGTAGGATTTTTGTTACTTACTTGCTGTTATTCTTTGTGCCCGGAGCTCGTGCGACAATTTATTTTCTGCCTGGTTCTGGGTCTCTTTTTCATACAAATTTGCCTGACCAAGAGAAAGTTTTAAGCCATCGATGAAATGCTGACAGTACAGTATTTTGGTTTACTGGAGGTAAGGTAAATGAAGGGGGATCAGGTGCTCCAATGTTTGTGTGCACTTTAGGCTTATTAGACAGTTTGACTCTCTGTTGATATGAAAGCATAGACCCTTTTGGAACATCTCCAAACTTACAGCTTACCTTACAGACATCCTTGCTAGCGGGCAAGGCACTGTGGAGCTGTACTGATGGAAAATTCTTGATTGCCGTCCGTAGCTTTTCAACAACAGCTAAGTCCCCTATCACATTAGGAATAGGATTATAGAGGTTGGAACGAATTCCATCTGAACGCTTTGTAGATGTTTCCTCTCATCTTGCACTTGGGCCGCCTGTGCTGCATGCAAACTGGCCAAACAGATAGAAAGAATAAGAAACTATCGAAAGCAAAAACTGGTTATGATTACGCATTGTTCGGCCGAGAAACTCACAAACTAACTCGATACCAGAGAAGACTCTGAGAGTTTTCTTGCATAACCTTTATTCATAAATCAAAAGCTTACGCGTACAACTAGCGCGAGAAGATATTACTCATTCACAGCGCGAAATTTAAAGTCCTGCTTTCATCCCAGAAAAAAACTCACCCGATTGCCTCAGAACAAAATATGCACCAAAAAAGTTGCTGATTCACATAGAAGGGGGTTGCTTCGTGGTTAACTTCTTAAGAAATCAAAGTTCGAGTGTAACTAACTGTTGGGAGTTCTAAAACTAAATACAACCTGAAGGATAGCGCTGAAAAGAACTGTTGAATTTTAGCTCTGAAAAGAACTGTTGAACTGTTTGGGCGTACCGTTTATAAACGAATTTCACCAACGGACTGCTTATCAGACGGGCACCAAGGACAGAATGAACGTTGAAAGTCAAACTGAAATCCGACTGCATTCGCGGCTTTTCGCGGGGTTTCAAAAAACGCATCAAACGTAAGCGGTTTCCGGTGAAATTTGACGCAGTGTACCCCGGCACGGTGTTGATTTGCCTATAGGCAATAGTTCCCTCCTACCCCTGCCGAGTGTGGTTTTCGTCGAGGGGTCGAGATTGACACCACATGTTTGTGATTTACATACGGGACAGTATTGCGTTACGTTTTGAGCCATTTAAGAGAATGTATGAAAATGGTTCGAAAATCGCTCTAAATTCAACTTGTAGTAAAGGATTTAAATAAAAGAAGCTTACCTTAGTCTGTGCTTGTGTTATTTTGAAGTCTTTGTGGCAGCTGAGTCGTTCTAAAGTTGTTATTAAGCCATTTTGACGATTTAAACTTTTCTTCCCTGTTTGCTGTCCATTAAAACGGCAAACAGGGAAAAGTTTAAATCGTCAAAATGGCTTAATAACGACATTAGAACGACTCAAAGAAAGCGCCACCCAGCTTAACTTTGCTGATTATGGGCCGGGTCCCACTAGAGCCAATTTTGTTCGCGAGGGCCAAATTTTGGCGGTGGTCGCATTGGACCAAAATGTT
>CAXHUQ010000350.1:60000-65000 GCA_964020085.1 Micromussa lordhowensis
CAACCTAGAACTTGCTAAAGGTTCACGGAATTTCTTTTGAGTCAGCAGATTACGGATACTTTTGCAAGTGCTTTTGTTAAGAAATGATTGGTCTGGTTTTTTTGTTTGCTGGCTATTTAAATTTGTACCCGATCTTAAGGTTTGCTTCCATTCACTGTAGGTATAGCAGAAATCAGCCCAAAGAACCTAGTAAAGGGAGGCTTAAGACCAGTTTTTCTACAAAATTGATGATACTCTAAGAAGGAGTTGTTTTCATCTTTCTTCTTTGGGTCTCCTTTACTTTGCTCATTCTTGTCGGACTGGGCATCTAAATCATCCGAACCAGCTGGGGAGTCAGCAATGCTGCTGTGTGATGTGTTCGGTGGACTTGAACTTCCACTGGTCCATGCTTCAGATACGTTTCGTAATGTAACGATATCTCGACATCCCAAGATAGCGTCGATCTCGTCGTAAAATATGCTTTGCCTTCTTGTGCCCCCAGTCTGTTTCCGGTTCCACTCCTTCGCCTCTTTATATTTCATTTTCTCCATACACTTTTCCACGGTCTTGTTGCACTCTAGACGAGAGTTCAACTCTTCCGAGATTTTCCTCCATGCGGTTCGGGCTTCTCTGCTTTCTAACAATTCGTGGTTTTCGGCCCACAATTGGACCAGCAGTTTTTGCTGTGCTTGTGACCAAGTCTCGTACTTTACTTTCATTTTACCTTTGCTGTCATTTTTTCCACCGCTGTTACTGCTTTCCACACTTGGAATCGAAGCGAGTGAAGGAGACTGACTTGCTTCCATACTTGCAAGTCATTGCCAGGGACGGAGGAGTCATAGGCATTACGAAAAAACTGCCGCTCGTATTCCTCGTTTCCATTATAAAAACCGTAGAAAGAAGAGTCAGATGGACCGGGAAAAAAAAATAATTTTGTCCCAACATCGTACGTGCTAACCTGCACTAGCCGAACAAAGTAATTTTTCCCGCCGTAACTTTATCCAGGTATGTTTGAAGAAAAGTGACAGCTTAATGGTTAAAAAAACAAAATTGTTTGCTTTGCCAAAATTTGGAAGCCTCCGAGGCAGCACTTTGGCTTCTTTGAAGTGGAAATCCGCAAAAAATTGGCGTACACAAATAAGACTGAGCAGTATTAACAGAGGAAGTTTCTGTGTCTTGATGAAACATCACGTGTTGCTTGCAATTTAGTCGGAACTCAAATTTGCAAAAGTGCTATTACTTTTTGGTCGCGACAGACTCTCGGACAAAATCCTGGTAAACTTGTGGCAAGAGTAGGGAAACTTTGAAGTTCTGATACGCTGCTATATCAAAATATATCAAGCTTATTTTTTACTATGTTATGTAAGAGCTATTGATCTGTGTAAGAGCTATTGATCTTCAACATATGTAAAATATCTGGACTGGAGTAATGTGGAGTACTCTTAAAATTAGCAGCGGAGCACAACTTGGCCATTATAAGCGGGCCATTCCTGCATTCAAGTCACTTTATAAATGTAATATGTATGTACATCATGGTAACTGGACCAATCCAGTTGACTAAATTCATAACAACACATGCTTATGAATATTATAAATACATTTTATTCCTTTAACAGTGTCAATTCTTTTGTATGAAATCCTTCAATTTTCCCCTGCCCTGCAATATTTTGTTACTGAAAAAAATATTTACACACCAGAAAATCATGCAAAAGCATTCAAAATTTTGAAACAAGCTAATTTCAAAAAGTACAGGTGATAGATATGTTGCATAAGGTTTATTCACATGGAAGGAATACAATACTGACATGGTATGTTTATTGCTTTATGGAAACCTGTCAACCAAATGATCCACCATGACAAAACAAATTAGAAAACATGAGCAAATGCCAGGATTATGCTCCTTTCATGTAAACAGGCCTAGATATTAGTCCATCTGAAAGCTCAAATATGGGAATATGTATCTGGAAAAGAAAACAACACAACAAAATATTCTTGATATTATTTGACTGAAATATATCTAAACCAATAATGTGCAATTTAACAATTACTGAGCAACCATGAAAGATTAACAACCCTACCATTTTTTAAATTAATCTAAAAAGAAGTGGCCCGCATCACACAGTCCTTACCACCATGCTTGACCTCAAACAAATTTCATGAACTTAATGAAATCCTAGGTGTTGAAGAAAACCACAAACAAAATTGTACACTGAAGATGTTTATTCTGTTACACGTCCTTCCGCCGGTCGGTACAGCTGAAAATTACAAAATACAGAAAGCTCGCGACTAGAACGCATGGGTGTAGCTTTCAACTTGTTGACTACTGGATCCAGGATTGGCCATTGCCTGCTGTTCGCCAGGGTTCTCCTTTCCTGATCGCTCAAAGGATTGGTGCAACAATTTAGAATGCTTCGCAGTACATCCCTCTACGCCACATATAACGCCCGCTTTGCACTGCCTAACAACGTGTCTACCGTCAAAACAACAGAAGCAGAGTTTCTTGCCACAAACAAAACTTAGCCTTTCTCCAGGCGACATAGCTTTGAACCGGGAACAAACACTCAGGACATGATCCCCTTTACACAGACGACAAACACGTGGTGTAGTCTTAGTGTTCTTAAATTTAGTATCATTGACGTTGCTCCGACTCTCCAGGTTTTGCTGGTCCTCATGACCTTGCACTCCAAAACTAGATCCTGTGCTGCTTCTTCCTGACCTTCGCAGGTCTCTTCTGGAGTCCTTAGACTTGATTTCGGAGACTCCGAATACAGGATCAGTGGCCTCTCGAGCAGCTTCCGAGACAAACTGGGTCAACTTGGCAATTGGGGGGTATCTACCTGTTGCTTCCAAGGTCTTAACAACTGATTTCCTCCATCGGCCCTGCAGAGACTGTGGCAGTCTTTCAACAATTTTGACCATACTCCTCCGAGTGTCAATTTCGTCAAGTTTGTTCATGGCTTCTAAAGTCTCCTTACAACTCCTAAGATCATCCGCCAGTTCCTGAAGGCAACGCCCTTCACCATGTCTAACAGCAGGTCCCTCTGTGACTTTCTTAACCCACATTTCAGATATCTTATAGTCATCTCCAAACCTCTCTTTCAGCAACGCTCTTGCCCTCGCATATCCCGCTGAAGGAGTCATGACGGCACAGCACTTGATGACTTTGAGGGCTTCTCCTTTACAATACTGAAAAAGCCTGTTCAACTTTGCGCTGTCATCTATAGCTGCACTTCCAATGCTATTATCGAAACTACGCATAAACATCCAGAACTCTAATGGGTCCCCATTGAAAGTCATAAGCTCAGCCTTCGGCAACTGCATAATGCTAATCATCTGAAGGAGGCGGGGTTCATTGCAGACTGTGGAATTTGGACTGACATTCTGTTCTTTGCCTTGCACAGGGGGCTCCTGACCATTCCCTTCAACATTAGCATATTTAACTTGCTCACCAGTCATCTTCTTCTTTACTTCAACACTGGCTCCTTGAGTTTGTGCACCAGACACTGCATTCTTCAAATTGCCTGACATACACACTGGCCACTCCGCTGCGTTTGGATTTAAAGGTGACTTCTCCACTGAACTTCTTATTGCACTGAGACGATCACTCAATCCATCTCTCTCCTCAAACAGCTGATAAACTCTCTCCTCAGCTTCAACCTCTGAAATCTTAGCTCTTAAGTTCAACTGCTCTTGGTCATATTGCAATTGTAACTGTTTTTGTTTGAGCTCGAGACCGTCTTTCAGGACCTGAGCACGCGCCATCAACGCCGCTTTTCTAGCTGCAGCCTTCAACCGCGCACTGGACGCGGTTGTTGAAGAGGACTTCTTTGTAGTCCGACTTGTCTGACTAATACTATCATCTGGGTTAAGATCGTCTTCTAACCGACCACTAGAGAGATTTAACGCACATGACACACTCACGCGGTGATCTGCTAATTTCAACACTTCACTACAATTGTTTTCAGCTTCGGCATAATACAGTTCGGCAGTGGGAACCTCTTCTGGCATACCAGCCTTTTCCAACCACTGAATAAATTTAACATTAAACTCATATAAATCTTTAAGGGCTGTTCTCACCTGCTCCAACCTTTTCTGGACGCGATCAGCACTCGCTCCATTGTCCAACAAAGATTTCAACTCATCTCGCTTCCTTGTGAGATTTGACGCGTAGCCGCCACGTTGCTTTCTCAAAACCGCCATTTTCTCAAAATTGACAGCATACACATCCAAAGTTACATTGTTCCTTCGAGGCCGACCACTGACACAAAGATTCTCCTCAGACAGGCTCCTTCGTTCGCCAATTCCACGGTACATTTCGCTAGCAGAACTCAAACTAAGCACTACAAATAGCCAGACCACAAACGTCGATGACAGACTCGGTTTTCGAACTTCAAACATGCAAAATGTAATCCGATCCAACACACAAGACTGCGAACTTCAACCAGCAAGCTTCTCAATGACAGCAATCAGGACTTGAATCCAGATTTTCCACAAGATTTTCCACGAAATATCTGTACGTTCGATGTTGAAGAAAACCACAAACAAAATTGTACACTGAAGATGTTTATTCTGTTACACGTCCTTCCGCCGGTCGGTACAGCTGAAAATTACAAAATACAGAAAGCTCGCGACTAGAACCCGAAACAAATATAAAGTTACAAAGGAAAACAACCCAAATGGGCGACGACTTACATATTTTTGGGCATCTCCAGGCCTAATCAAGACGTCAACATCGATAAAGTAAAAGGCGACGGAACAAGCAAACTTTTCGCCCACACACATAACACAACGCACATCAAACTCCCGAAAGCACATGGTCGCAAAATCACGTGACCCGCACAAGGGGGGTACAGAGGGGCACGGTAAGGCAAACTGTCCCTAACACTAGGCTTGTCTATTTTTAAACTCAACCAGATTGACCACATTTATATGAACCGGGCATTTATTTGGTGCCTGCAACTTAATTACTGTAGATTATATAATAACCAAATCAATGCACACTTTCTGATTGGTCAATCAGC
>CAXHUQ010000350.1:70000-105000 GCA_964020085.1 Micromussa lordhowensis
TTTAACCTGGCTATTTACATAACTCCACAGCCATTAGAGTACACCGGGAGAAAGTTAATGTGTACAATGTACTATAATCAATGATTTAGCCCAAAAAAATGTGACCAAATGACTGCTCTAAAATTAAATGTCTTGTCCACCAGCACCCTCGTCTCTGCTAGGCGGTTGGGGTGTCGAGCATGTTGGTACATCTGAAGAGATGATACCTCCCGATTCACATTCTCATTCTGCAAGAAGATAGGAACAGGAATGAAACTTACTAGAATGTTCTTTTTTGGCCCAGAATAATCACAAGTTAACATTCTTACCCAATCAAGTACAGCTAATTCCACACGCATGTTGTATGTGTCATCCCCAAAGTGGATCCTCTTAGGAACATAAATAAGCATGACAGTATGCAGTGTCTCAATCCAGAATGTTTCTCTGCACTAAAAAAATGGGAACATAAAATTAACACACCTATTTACTTTGAAGGCACAACAACTTGCTGTGATCACTAATGAAGTATGCTATTTACTGTTAAAAAGAAAAAGAACATGTCCAACTGTCCAAGGGCATGAGTGTGTTACCCGCATGTAATCAGCAGCATGTCGGTAAATAGTTGTACCAGTTATGGCCTTCTTGTATGCTGCTATGGCCCTTGCCTCAGTCAGCATCTTCTTGCTCATAACATACCCTTGTGATTTGCACCTTGATCCTTCATGGCATTTATTGTGGTTGCCCTGTTGAAAGGCAGCAAGCTGTTCAGATAAATATACAAAATAAAATGAAACTGGAATGCTCTTTATAATAATTTGTTAATGTCTGAGTGACTCACTGTATATACAATCAGGACAATTTAGTTGCATTTAACAGTAATAATATTATTGCACTATGGCGTTTACTCCATTTATGTGCTAATGCTCTTTCAAATGGAAGCCAAAACTTTTTCCTCACCTGGTAATGGTCTATAACTGTTAACAGGTCTTCACGAAAGTCATCCTCACTTGCTGGACTGTTCTTCATACAAAAGTACATATGCGTCCTTGTGCTTTTGACTGATGATAATAGAGTAGTGATCAAACAGGGGAAATGAGCAGGAAGAAATACTCTTATCGAAATTTTAAATTACTTAAATTATGAAATTGAACATGTCATACCTATGGATAAGTGCAAATAAAATAACTGTTATCAACACACCTTTGTCACTTAATTCTGAGAACCACTTGTTGCCTTCATCCCTTTGTGCACCAGAAGCCACCTTTTTCATGGCCTTGGTTATTGACTTGGCCCCTGGCAATGATACAATAATTGTATTGTGTAAGTGAAACAAATTGGTGGAGTTTTCATTGTAAGAGGTGCAAACAATAACCCCACATCACTATAAAGGTTCATGGGAAAGGAAAACAAGGCATTCACCATGCCACGAATCAAAAGAGTTCAGCATTCCTTTGGAGACTATCCATGTTTTTAGCTGCAGGACAAAGTCGTGAGCCACTTCTGAAACATGAAAACCTGGCAGGGGAAAAAATAGCAAAAAGAAAATGCACTGTGACAGAAACTATTGTTGCATTACTGTTAATTATGAGTCTATATGTGTATATGGACTTAACAAACCTTGGTCCTCTATAAGTGTCAATAGCTCCTTTGTCATGGGAACCTCACGACTTACTGCAGAAACATCTGATGCCCTGCTCCAGTTCAACACACCGACAACCTTTTTGGTTCTGTCACAGGGTTACAAAAAAGACAATAACAGTAAGTTATCACAAATTCCACCACATACATGTAAACACACGCAATACATTATAAATGAATAACACACAGCTTACGTAAAGGACAGAGCTGACACAGTGGTATGTGCAGCAGATCTGCTGGAATCGTGTCTCGCATCAGTGATAACACACTAGAATAAGAGCATCAAAAACAATAGATGTATACAATTTACAGATTGTGAAATGTATAAACTCTACCCTTACAATCATTATGAAAGGGAATCAAATGTATAGTTACAAAGAAAGGCAGATCGGATGGGCAAGCATATAAATGCAACAACAACAAAAAACCTCCCATGTAATTACTGTACTTGAACAAAGCTATGCTCTGTAATTTACACTGACAATATAAATAAATTATTATGTTTCTCAACATTGCTACCTCTCCATTTCTATGATAACCAGGTGTGTTCTTTACTTCCTCTTGGGCAGCAAGCATGGATTCCTTGCAAACCCTCTTCACCACAGCCATGTAATGGAGATTTTTCAACACTGCAAGTGTCCGGATAAAAATTGGTCAGACATGCAAGAATAACTACAGCATGTGGCATGCCAGAAATTGTTGAAATAGTCTTCCTTTGCAAGGAAACATTGTCCATAACACAGGTAGCTGGTGCTCAAATGTACAGCACTGTACCTGTAGCAGCATGGATATTCTGTAATCACCGAAATAGGCCTACCTGTGTCAAAAGTTTTCTCACCCTCTGAGCCAATATTTGCAGCTTGGCAGACACTAGTATATTGGGTTTCTGTCAGGCCACAGGACAAAATCCCATGAACCATTCTACAACACAAACGCAGAATTTGAAAATAACTATTAGAACTTGAAAATTTATTTCGAGGCTTGATTCAAAACAAACTCAGCATGTACTACAGTGAAATGAACAATATCAACATACCTCATGTTTACGTAATATTTTGGTATTGGTCCACCCATTATGGGGGAAGACAACCACTTTATGGAGTCACCACACAAACAGGACATGTTCACAGACACTGCATGACCCTGCCTTTTGAATGAAAGAGATTCTGCATCATACTCCTTACCACAAAAACAGCACTTCGCTTGGAGCTTGTCTGCAAAAAGCGAAAACAGAGAACGTAGGGCTCCTTCACTAACGAAGTAGATAGGGTCATCCTGTGTTGCCTGTGTCGATATCTGAAAGTTTTGAGGTCGAAACATTGGAGGTGAGGACTCGGACGCCGAGTGCCACGATGGCTCTGGTGTCTCTGATACGGGATCATCAAAAGCGAGAGACGTTCGCGATCTTGGAGTAGAAGTAGCAATGGGTCTTGGAAAAGACTGAGGACTTTCTGATGAACTTGATGTGCATGCGGAAGACGAAAGTTGATTCGCCAGAAGAGAACTTACACAGGGGGTTTCTTTAGACCTATGCACTTTCTCTTCAAAAGCCAGCAGCAGAGCTTCAAGAAGATCAGCGTTTTGGGTGCTGGACGTTGCCTTCGAGAGATTTAAACAACTTTTGGCCATCTTCATGCGATCCTTCATTCCAAGAAGCCTGCCTTCCTGGTTACGGGGCAATTCAACATTTAGTGAAAACTGGATGCCTCGCTCGCCAGTCGAACGCCTCTTCTTGGGTGCATTTGAAACGTTTGCTTCAGCCATGACTCGCAAAATACGCAGAAAAGGTTTGACCTAAGCGTTTTCTAAAATGTTGAGCAATGATTGCTACAAATAATGCTGAATGACAGCAAAACTGGTAGCATTCGTTGCTCAACAGCATCGCCATCTTGCGAAATATGTTTTGACACGCAACATTGTTCTCTTTGGGCATATACTACCAGGGAAATCCGCTAGCTTTACTTTGAAGAAGCAGAAGGCTCAAGAAAAAGAGGGAAGACAGGGGCTTGGAACAAGGGCTGCCGACCTGATGTTGCGAGAGGCGCGAAATTTGAAAACGGACAACAATTCGACAGCGACATCGCTTATATTGGCAGTTATACTTCAACTTATAGTCGTAAATAGTTTGGAAAACATTAAAAAAGGCAAACAAAATTGGTGACAAGCTTTTTCTACTGGTAATTACACAAGAAAGCAACATTTCTCAGCATATCTGTCCTTCTTTTATTGTGGCCGTTAGCCGCCATTTTGGTTAGTTACAACCAGCAAGCTGAAACAGGGGGAGGAGCCTTCCCTTATATAGCGCGCCTTCGTGTTTAATATAAATTTTTTAATAATATAATTTTTAAAAAAAAATTATATTATAATAAAATTAAATTATCCACGAATTTAATATTGTTTAATGATGCTTGTGAATTTACTTCTTGTGAATTTACTTCTTTTGATTCTAATTCTTTAGCTTTTTTAATATGTTTCTTAGCTTTTAAATGCATAAATTTTCCTCTATTAGTGTAATTTTTACCATTAAGACAGATATCACAATACCATTCATAACTTTTGAGTTTTTCATTGATATATTTGTTTCTCTTTTCTCGTTTCAATTGTTCTTCTGTTTTTTCCATTTATATAAATATTTATAATATTCTAATTTC
Source organism: Micromussa lordhowensis (assembly GCA_964020085.1). NCBI lineage: Eukaryota > Metazoa > Cnidaria > Anthozoa > Scleractinia > Lobophylliidae > Micromussa > Micromussa lordhowensis. Next base: position 74,269 of record CAXHUQ010000350.1, read on the forward strand.
TTTTAAATAATTTTTTTTAAATCTCCAGCTGGCACCCAACTGTTAAATTCGTCTGGGTAACCTTTCCATTTGACTAATGCTTTTCCTTTTGACTTTCTGATAATTTTCTCTATTCTATAGACCTCTTGATCTGTCTTTTGTAACTCTTCTCTATAGAAAGTACCCTTAATCGCTTCACCATTTAAGTCTTTTATCTTATAAGTAATAGGATTAGTGAATCTAATTTCGTCTATGATGAAAACTTCTTCAGTCCAATTAGGAGTATATCCTTTATCAAAGGTCACCCTTTTGTATTTGCTTATTCGGACTCTATCACCTACTCTAAATTCGGGTTTTCTATTGTCTCTCGCTAAATCACCATATAAATTAAAATAAACTTTTCCATAGTTTTCAGGTTTTCTAGCTTGGAAAGGTGTCATTCCCATTGATCTATGTCGGCTGTTGTTGTAAGAGGTGAGTATTTTCGGAAGGATGTCAACGTAGACTGTATTGTTTTGCATAGTGAATCTCTTATACATTTTATCTTTGATAGTTCTATTCCATCTCTCACAAACTGATGATTTCTCTTCGTTTTCAGTGGAATAGATGGTTATCTTATCCTTAGCTAAGAGATCCAGCACATTTTTGTTATAATATTCTTTTCCTTTGTCTACCTATAACATTTTAGGCTTATTTTTCTTGAATATGCTTTCAAACGCTTTAGAGACTTCTAAGCCAGTTTTTGTCTTTAGAGGTACTATCCAACCATATTTACTGAAAAGGTCTAAGACCATTAGTAGATATTTATAACCTCGGTTCCATTTGCTAAGCTTTTGCATATCAACTAAGTCTGAACACCAGATGTCATCTACATTATGTGCAATGACTCTTCGCTTACGAAAATTTCGTTTTATAGGTTTGTGTAACTCATTAGCTAGCCCTTCCCATGTCTAAATTTTTTTTTTTTTTTACGCCTAAACCAAGTTTTTGCTTTGTATTAATAGTGCTTCTAGCCAACCAATGACCCCACTGTCTCTCATTCCAGGGAATTACATCTAAAGCTTGGACCATTTTCTTGTCAGCCACATTTTTACATGATTTTACATTGCCTCCCTTATCAGCACATACTGAGTAATCAACATCGTGTTGCATGGCTATAGCATCTGTCTTACCTGTTGGTTTATCATAGATTTCATAGATTTGGTCAGTATCACGATCCCATTTTACTTGGTTTTCTAAATCATTGTAAGGACCAGTATATTTGTGTCCTGGTAAAGTCCAACCAGCTTTCGGTTTAGATAACTTACCTATTGCTTTATGAATATCAAGACCCCTTCCCCTTCCCCTTCCCCTAATTTTTTTAGAAACATCGTCAGCCAGAGAGTCAATTGCTCTATTCAAATACCTTTTACCAATGCCTTTAACCCTATCTTTTACATAATCAGATTTTATTGCTTTGCTAGCACCGATTTTCCCAAGGTTATACAACCTTTTGCACCAGCAGCCAACCCTTTGACAATTAGTTCATCAAAACCGCTTCCTTGCATTTCTCCTTTAGATAGAAAACGAAATTTTGTAATTCCACATTCAGCACAAATACATCGCATTGCATTTCTGCCATTATTTGTCATTACAAAAGTTTCAGAATTTGGTACACATTCTGTCCTTTTTCTTTGTTTAACACAATAAGATAACATATATTAATTCTAGAGATTATAATAATCCAGAGATTATAATAATTAATATATGTTATTAATAATAATTAATATATGTTATTAATATATACCTGGTTTTTTGAAAACCGGGCTAGCAATACATGTCTGACATTTACACTGCTTGGTAATTTAATGCCCCCTCTTACTGAAAACGTTAAAACTCACCTCAAAAACAAATTCTTGAATACACGAGCTTCCATTTGATGGAAGCGTCTGTCTTGAAGGCAACAAAGGTAAAGCCTTCCTTGTTAGTCTAAAAAATAAGGCATTTTAAGGGACAATTTTAGTGTTAGCGTCACCGATTGAAAAGCCATTTTCCTATTTTAGTTACCCCAAATGAAGACCACATGAAAGCCATGTGTCTCTACAACAACCTGGCATCAAGCTAGACACAACCCCCCCTCCATTTGAGTGGCTCCCTCCCTCCCTCCCTTTAAATGACAGGGTTTTAAGTCCCAGTGCTAAGACTTATGCTGGCTAGTACAATTAGCATGACATTTTAATCCAACCCACCCCTCCCCTGAAATGTAATGTAGCTACCCCAAATGAAGACCACATGATAGCCATGTGTCTGTACAACAACCTGGCATCAAGCTAGACACAACCCCCTCTCCATTTGAGGGAGCCACTAACCTTTAAATGACAGGGTTTTAAGTCCCAGTGCTAAGACTTATGCTGGCTAGTACAATTAGCATGACATTTTAATCCAACCCACCCCTCCCCTGAAATGTAATGTAGCTACCCCAAATGAAGACCACATGATAGCCATGTGTCTGTACAACAACCTGGCATCAAGCTAGACACAACCCCCTCTCCATTTGAGGGAGCCACTAACCTTTAAATGACAGGGTTTTAAGTCCCAGTGCTAAGACTTATGCTGGCTAGTACAATTAGCATGACATTTTAATCCAACCCACCCCTCCCCTGAAATGTAATGTAGCTACCCCAAATGAAGACCACATGATAGCCATGTGTCTGTACAACAACCTGGCATCAAGCTAGACACAACTCCCCCTCCATTTGAGGGAGCCACGCTAACCTTTAAGTGACAGGGTTTTAAGTCCCAGTGCTAAAAATTATGCTGGCTATTAAGCATGACATTTTAATCCAGCCCACCCCTCCCCTGAAATGTAATTTAGCTACCCCAAATGAAGACCACATGATAGCCATGTGTCTGTACAACAACCTGGCATCAAGCTAGACACAACCCCCCCTCCATTTGAGCGAGACACTAAGCCTTGTTTGACAGGGACAAGTAGCTGGTACAAAAATTCTTCAAATCCAGTGTAGCACCAAGCCGGGCCTTTTAATCCAGTCCACCCCCCCTGGAATTTAATCTGGCTTCCCCAAATGAACACCAGCTGATAGCCTTGTGTCTTTGCAACAACATGGCACTTAGCTAGACGGAAGCCCCCCTCAAAAAACCTTCGCCGGCTTAACGGGGGCAACAGACCGGCCCTACGGGCCGGTCTGTTACCCCCCCCTCAGCCATGCTTTTCTGGAATTTCCAGTGATTTCTGCCAATTCCAGGAAGTTATTTGGAGTGCATGGTTAAGAGCTGAGGCTGGTTAGTCCTGAGGAGGGGGATTTTTATTTTTACCCAAAAAGTGTCACGGCTTTAAGCAAATTATGCCCTGAAAGATTGCCTGCCATGGGATGGACTCAACTTAAGACTTTAGGAAACCCGGTTTTCAAAACTCCAGGTAGATATATGTTATTAATAATTATTAATGTTATAATATAGCTCCTATGAGGGGAATTCCCTTAAATGGACTGTTTTTACCCAGTAATAGCCCTTTTCCTTTTCTACCCTTAACAAATTTAGTTTTTGTTATCCCGCATTCTGCGCATTTACATCGCATCATGGCACGACCATTTCTTGTCTGTACAACCCTTTCTGAACCGGGAACGCACTCTGTCTGTTTTCGTTGTTTACACAATAGCTTTTCATCTATATTATAATTATTTTTTATTATTTTTATTTTTATATTATTTATAAAAATTTTAACATTAATTATAATGGAACAAATTGACATTGACATTGAAAAAGAAATACATAGAATAGAAGCGTTGTATAAACATTACAAACTTCTTTATAGAAAAATTGCCTTTTTATGTTGTTCTGGAGAAACTAAAAGAGTGAGAAATCTGAGAAATAGCTTGAAAAAAAGTTTAAAAACAATGAGAAGTCTTCAAAGCAATAGTTTAAAATAGTTTTCTATGAATTTTTCATTCTCTTTTGTGTCAAAGCTAAAAACTTGCAATAAATCGAAATAATCTACTCCTTTATGCATTTCATTCAAGAAATACAAGCAAAAATAGCCACAGGTTGTAGTATAGAGATTCTGTATTTGTCCATTTTGGTGTAATAAAGTTAAGTTTCTCTCTTTTGCATGGTTTACCAACTCTTGAAAAGGCGGCATCCCAAAAGAGTCAAAGTAATTTATGGTACCATTACGAACATAGGTTGTAACCCAATGACTACCGCTGATATAATGAGGTTCTAAATTATAAATAAAAAGCGCTAACTTATGCTGATGTGGTACAGTCTGATCTCTACTTAAAACATTCTCTATAGGTATCTCCAAGTATTTACACCAATCTAAAAGATCAAAATTACTCATTGGGATATCTTTATGGAATTTAGGCTTTTTTATTATTTTTTTTTCCTCTGCCACGTCCCCATGTACTATGGGGCCATGTGCCAATAAATAGTGGTGGAGCCTTAGGCATTCCAATCCTTGCTGCCCCACCATTTGATCTTGGAGCGCCTATTCTAGGAGGTCCTCTTCCCTGCGTCAGAGGTCTTCCCCTTATACTTCCTCCTTTTAATGCATCAATAAGCATTGGAATACCAATACTAGCTAGTAACGCGCCAATGCCACTACCTACTTGTCGCTGAGTGATTTTGAAAAGTAAGTCTTCTCCAGCTTTATGAGCTCTAGCTAAATCTCCTATTTGTCCTTTAGTCAGTAGATCACCCATTTGAGCTAACTTATATAGATTTTTATTTGGTACACTAAATAATTGGCCACCACTAATTTTCTTAACTATTTGGCTAGCACCTTCAGAAGCTAACCCTGCTAAAGCAGACAATCCTACATGTAGTGTTTTACCGATAGTTGGTGCTACATTCTTTAATACTGGCAATATTGAGCTAAATATCCCACTACCAGTTTGTCGCATGATATTATACTTTGATATAGTAATAACCATTCCTTTATTAGCTGTTTTGGCCTTAGCGAGTCTCTTAACAGTATTCATTGGTACCATAAGGACATTAGAACCACTTAACGCATTTTTACTTAAGCGTAAACTTACTTCTTCTCTGTTTCTGTAAGCCATAGATAGTTTTCGTTTTTGCCCTTGAGAAAGTGTGACAGAAATTTGATGTAATTCAGTCATTATATATTATTTATGGACTTTTTTAAAGATTCATAAATAATATTTATTCTGTGACTAATTTTATCTATTACTCTGAATCATCAATTTTATCTATTACTCAGAATCATCACATCCTTAATCTGGATTTAGAGAAATGACTGGTTCAGTAATCTGACTTATGTCAGTCACTTCATCATCATCATCTAAGAGAAACTTATTAAAAAGATTTTCTTCTTCTCGAAATGTTACTTGCATTAATTTTGGTTTTAAAGTAGCTCCAAAAGTTCCAGTTGAGAGAGAAAACCAGGCAGCAATAAATTTAACTTTACTTCGTGGCCCTATTGATACTGATTCATATTCAATCTTTTCTCGATCCCATGTAAAAAAGCTTGTACCTAGTCGGTCATTGCGATAAAAGAGAGTAAACTCCATCTTTGATGGGTAATCAAGATATACTCTTTCATTATCAATCATTTTATAAGGTTTTTTACAAATTCTTTTCCAAGAACCACCTTGCCCGTGTCTATCATATCCTGCTACAGCTTCTCTCTGTATTATTTTGACCTTTAAAGAATGTATATAATTAATGAAGAATTGGTCTAATTCTTTGGCTTTTTCTAGATATTCCCCATCACAATTAATTTGCATGCTAGTACCTTGATATTCTCCATTTTTATCAAAGTTTTCTTTTAAACCGAAGGGTGTATATCCTTCATATTTAACACATAATGTTTTTCCATTATATAATATTCCAATCTGTGTTCCATTGTGCTTATTTGGCTTTGGTTTTGCAAAAGTTATCTTTGAAGTGTCAAGATCAAGAAAATTAACTACTTCTTCTCTTTCGTTCACTCTTTCGTTTACTCTTTCGTTAACTTTCATATATATATTAGATTAAAATATTTTTTCTAAGATCTCTCTAAGTACAGCGTTTTTCATATTATTATTAATAGATGTTAATTATTATTAATAACATTAATTATTATTAATAACATTAATTATACGATAACTAATTGATCTACCACTTTATCCACAACGACATCTTCTTCATAAAGAACAATTGCATGCACTCGAAAATCAGCAGCAGCTGCTTGTGAGAGGCGAAATTTTATGATAAGTTGCTTTGGATCTCTGCTAAGCTCTGCAGTTTGATAAGTTAGATCAAAATAGAGGAGTGGGTAAAGACTTGAAAAATTAGCGATTTTCATTTGAGTACCTGTATTATAATCATTCCTTTTCCATGAATAATTCATTAAATCATAATAGATTCTTGTTTTACTTTCTGTATCATATTCAAGCTCTGGATAGAAGACACCATTGCCATATTCAAGACGACAAGTAGTAAGATGACTATTAGCATTAGCAGCATTGAGTTTAAAAGTATCAAAAATATAAGGATTTGCTGTCATATCATTAGTCTTAAGTCTCTGGAAGTAGACAAAAACATGCCGTACTTTATCAATACTAGCTGAGATTTTGAAATCACCACTGTTTCTGGTAGTATCTGAAGTTTGGTACATTTCTTTGAGGTATTTCCATTTACTGGATTTTTGGTATTCACTGAGGAATTTAGTCATAAGAGCATCTTTTGGTTCTAGTCGGGGTACCCATAGATAAAAACGATCAATTACTAATCTCAATGTATCAACTGCCCCATACAAGACTTCAGCGTCTGGTGTAAGTTCTATTTCAAATTGGAGATCCATTGGAGGTAACATTCGTCCTTCTAATTCTTCGAAAAAAGAATACCTATTTAATGGAATACTTGTATTAACATGAGCTCTGTTAGCTGTTAATAAACGCCTACTTTCTAAACCTGTGTTTGTATCATCTGAAGTGGCATCTGTATCTAAATACCATAAGCTATTTTTGGCTGTACTTCGTCCAAAATCATCTGAATATTCTAAAAGATTTTTTGCAAAAGTTACAAGATGAAGATTATCAGTGTCGTAGACGATTTTTCCTGCACTCTTAATAACCATATGTTTAATTAATGAATGCGATCCATTAATAATTGTTGTTCTGGAGTCTGCATTGTCTCCACCATTTGCTTTTAGATCAAATCGGAATCTCACTTCAAAAAAGGCGTTGTACCAATCAAGCATAATACTACGGTCTGTAACATGAAATTTGTAACCTTTCTTTTGTTGCTCTTGAGTATTGGCAGGAGCTCTTATAGCGTCTTGAAGACGAAATTGCACTAGTTCGTTTCTCTGGACGTACTCTGGTGATCTAAATGCCATTATATAATTTTGATCAGATATTTTTTCTTTAAGATCATTATTATTAATCAGTGTATTAAAGATATTTTTTCTTTAAGATCGCGCTATAAGATTATTAATCAGTGTATTGACTTCATCCTGAGTCCTTGGCTTTGCTGGCTTTGACTTTGTCGGCTTTGCTTTTGCTCTCGGTTTTGCTTTTTTAGATCCTGATGACAGCCTTTTTCGGATAAGCTCACCAGATTTCTCTATAACTTTATCAGCAGCCTTTTTACCAACTTTTTCTCCCGCTTGAGATACACCAGCTTTTATTGCTTTTTTAGCAAATGGTTTTAATACCTGCCCAGTTAAAGCACTAGCTACTTTTTTTAGTGGTTTCATAAGATTATCTACTATAATTCCATTGCCACGGTGTTTGTAGACATATCGTCCCGTTCTTGGGTGATAAATCTTTTTGAACTCTCTTGACTTCATATAACCTTAGTATTAATAAAATTAATAAAATTAATTAGAATGGAACTTTTTTTAAGATTAATGAAAATGCAGTGTCAGCATGATCTAAATAGACTGGTCTTCTTAAACCATCAGTTACATAGATTCGAACGCTTGAAACTCTTGTTTTATTGATAGGATTAAATATAACACGACGCGGTTCAAGGGTAAAATTGTAAGAAGGTCTTAAAGTTCCTGTACTAAAAGTAAAAACAATATCTGATTCTTCCCCATTTACTAATGAATCAGAGACTAAATCACAATGAATATTTAGGACATCTGTATCTTCTGATAGGTTAGATACTTTGGAGCCAACGTTTCTCTCATCGCTTAAGATCACCTTATCGAATCCTATTAGTTTACCAAAATTAGATTTACTCAGGTCAAGTCTATAGTTTGTATCTAAAGTCACTATGGCTCTGAAAGTTGGTTCATCAAAAGTTAAAGAGATTGGAAATACATCATCACCATCACCATTAACTGTTTTAGTCTTTTCCTTAATGTAATTATCAATCTCAGTGTAATCCCAAACTCCTTTTGGAAAATCAATATCTGTAAATGTTTTCCCACCGTCTTTACTGTAAGCTATCTTTTGATTCCCGTAACCGGGATTTATATTTGTCCATGAAAAAGCCATTGAAATAATTCTATTAAAACCAATATATCAAATCCCATCAGTTTCTTTAAGGCCTAAAGTTCTAGAAAACCTTGTAGTAAAATCACCAGGTCGATTACCAGGTTCATCTTTAACTGCAAAACTACTTAATGTGATTTGTCTCTCCATATATTATTATTAATAAAATTAATTATACCGGGACATTTTCCCGGACCCTAAAAAATTATTTTAGACCCTAAAATATTTTTTGACTAACTTTTGGTATTGCGACTTATTGATTGATTTTGTCCTTAATAATGTGTCTAAGATAGTTTGACCCATATTTCTCATCTCGACACTTGTATTACCTGCATCCATTTCACCAATAATTAGTGTTAATTTCTTTAGTAATTCTTTGGCATCATTATAGAAATAGACCCCTCTGCCTCTTTTAACACCTGAACCCTTTGTACTTTTCTGTTTCTGTACTTTTAGATAGTCTCTATATTCTTGAATAGGTTTTAGTCTTGTATCTGCAATTTTATGAGCCATATCCTTTTCTCGCTCTAGCTTTTCTATTACATCTCTAGGAGCATTATTATTTATAGCTTGATTTAGTCTTTTACTTGTATTTGTTTTAAATTTACTTGTAATACTGCTTATTTTAGAATTTGCTTTTTTTATGTTACTATCAAGATATTTACTACGTTTAACTGGTGTCATTTCTGGTTGGGATAATCTCATTTCAACATCATCATAGTTAGGAAGGCCTGTTTCATCTAAAATCTTATTAATATCTCCTCTATCTAAATCATCATCATCATCATGTGGTGGTTCAATTGCTAAAGGTTCTTCTTGCTCTACAAAAGAATATTCTGGCGGTTCTTCCAGAAAAGATTCATCTCCTTCTAAATTCCAAAAACTAGGGACCATTTCATATTTTGGTGGCGGGTCTTCAGGAATCTTAGCTATTTGTTTTTCAGTCTGCGGTGCTACATAGTCTTGGAGATCTAATAATCCTTCTACATCCATATCTTCATATGGATCTACCTCTGGTGTATAATCAATTTCATCTGGTCCTGCGGTGCCAGCAGGAGGACGTATTCTCCTTTGCGGCCTATTCTTAGGCTTTTGTGCCTTTAAACCCTCTATGATTTCATCAAGTCTAAAAGATTGTGTTATCCTTGCGTCAGAGGTCTTACTCTTTATCTTTTCTTCAGTGATCTCATCATATAGCTGATTCTTCATCTCAGTCCGCTTCTGAGCTAATCGTTTCCAATTTGACAGACTCATATATTTATAGAGATTTTTTATTATGAGACATATTATGAGACATAATTATATAATGATCTTTGAATAATATCAGCAGAAAAAACTAAAACGACTAAAAAAAATTCATCTTCAGTTATATAGATGAAAATTCCTAATTATGATTCCGCTTCTAATACTGACAGCAAATTCAAAAGACTGCTACCTTATATGCCTTCAGACACTTTTCGAATGTTAATTTGTGGACCAAGCGGTTGTGGTAAAACTAACGTTCTCATGCATATGCTTTATAATCTACTCTACTATGATAAGATTTACTTGTTTTCTAAAAATCTCGAGCAACCGAAGTACAGACGATTATTAGAAACATTTAGACCCATTTCAGAAGAGGTTGGTTATGATGCCATAGAAGAGAGTAATGGTGATGTCGTTCCTCTCGAAAGCCTAGATAATGATAACCAAAAAATAGTCATCTTTGATGACTTCCTTTGTGAACGAAACCAAAAACCTCTAATTGAATATTTTATTGGTGGTCGTCATAAAAATTGCAGTGTAATCTATTTAAGTCAATCTTATTATCTCACTCCAAAAGACATCAGACTCAATTGCTCTCATTTTTGTATTTTTGACTCTCCAAGTAATGCAGAGACACCAACCCATGAGACAAGGCCAGACCACAACACCGGGAACTACGTGCCCTACTCTTTTCGATAAGTGTGTGGATTCTTTATCGTCCCCTGCTAACCGTGTAACATTGAAGATGCAGGAGACGGGACCTACGGTTTATAGTCCTTATCCGAGAAGACCTGAACGTCTAACCATTTGCAGATGAATTTACAAAGGCAGCACATTCTCCTCTCCTGAGTGTTGGTCCGGTCTGGGGCTCGAACCCTCGACCTCCCGCTCAGCAGACTGGCGCTCTACCAACTGAGCTAACCAGGCGGCGGTTACACACACCCTCGGAAAGGGAAAAACCCCTGCCTCTTTCCGAGGGCTGATAAATAATAAATAAATAGTAAAAATGAATTGCCTGAAGATGGCAGCAAGGTTGTTGAGTAGAGCTATAGTCGTATGAAAATACGTCAGAAGTGCTGGTTCAACCCCAAGCCGGAGGGCAAAAAAAAAACCTTGGCTCACGTGGTGAGTCTGCTAGTGTTCAAAGGAACGGTGTGGAGGTGGGAGAGGCGGGTTTGTTGTGCACAAAAATATGAAAGAGTCTCTCCTAAGAGGTCTGGTTGGCCAACCAGTTTTGTTATTTTTTGACTAGCCTGCAGTGCAGGCGTCTTGTTGGGGCGATCGAGTTAGCGTTGAGTTAGCGTTACAACCTTGCGACCGCCATTAGACGCAATGTTAGACGGTGGGGGATGGGGGAGGGGAAAAATGAGAAGACGCCTGCCCGAAAAGGCCGTTAAAACGCGAAACACCCCCTGATTAGTTACGCTTCACTGCATTTCCGGAAACTAGTGGGTAACCAATCAAAATGAGTTTTTCACGACACCGGAAGTCTCGTTTCCCGACAAAAACAACAACACAAGCACGTGGAGCTATCGAGTTGTCATACAGCAATCCGTAATGTCCGAGAAGAGTACAAATGACAATTGTAGGCTGTGTGAAGTTTCTTTCAAAATACAGTTCGGTAATCTCCGTACGCCAAGCCACTCTTCATCCGAGAACCTTTTCAAACCCTCAAAACGGAAAGATTGCTTTGGTGTTGTTTTGAGCGAAATTTGCCGTCAAGTTGGATTGCCGTTAACGCAAGATTCTGCGAAATATTCCGATCGTGTGTGCAACCCATGTGGCCGTAAGATTCGTAATTTGGGGCAGTTGTATCAGTTTGTCAAGAAGGCAGCAACTGCAACGACATCTACCCCAGTCAAAACAAGCAAAAGAACTTTAGACACGCCGGAGAAGGCCAGTCCACCATGGTGGAAATCCAAATCAGTACGTATTAATTCCCCGGTAGGGAAACCTCATTTCAGGGACGTTTCTCCTGCGAAGTCGAGAAACTCTCTTGCCTTTGCAGGCGAAAACATTGAGAACACCTCATCCCTTTCTTTGGAACGGGAAAACGAGATGCTTAGTAAACTAAATGTGGAAAATCTTCCGAGCGATGGCGTAAAAATCTTGTACCTTAATCAGTAGGGAAACGTGACTGTGAGGATTCCTAGAGATTCGCAAACTAAAACACTGGTGAAGAACATTGCCGCAAAGAAGTGGCGAGAAGTTTCAAATGGAATCTTAAAGCACGTGGAAATTATGCCTGAACTATCCAAAGGAATCTGCAAACTCGTATCAAAGGAATTTGACGAATACATAAAGTCTGAATGTATGTTGGAAGCCCGAAATCCGGACGAGCTCGCTGGTTTCTCAAACAAACTGTTCATGGAAGAGGTGAGAGTTTTCTGTCCCGTCTGGTTTAATTGCGCTCTGGGTGCTAGTGGTGTTTCAGAGGATGCTGTGAAAGTGTGTGGCCCAGACGTCAACTCTCTAGCGTTAGCGACAGCAACGATAGCTCGTGTAAGAAACGCCAAAGCTTCTGCAGCGCATTACCGAATTTCGACGATATTATTTCACAGTGGTGTTAAACACGACGACTTGACACGTTTGAATCGCCTGGGAGTATGCATGTCTCCAGATTCCATTGTCATCATGCAGAAGAAAATGAACGAACAATTGGAGGGTAAATTGCAAGTTTGGAAGGACACAATCGTGGAAAATCGCTGCGCTCTTGTGTTGGCCCGAGAAATTCTCCAGAAGCAAATCGCCACACCACTTGATCTTAGCGAGGAAAGTCTTCGATCGTACGAATTCTATTCAGCTATTGGGTACAAAGCACTGAAAGTTATGCTGGCTGTAGAAAAGGAGAGAGCAGGGAGTGATGTTTACACCACCGATTGCCTACAGGCAGTTGTTGGAACTCTCGCAAGTACAAAACTGCCATTTTATAAGTAAGCTTTTATTTCATTCTTATTTTTTCAAACCGATATTAAAGCATACTGACATTCTGGCCCCTTAACGGGTCCTGTTTAATCAGTTCAGGTTGTAAAAAATATTGGGATATCCGACATCAATGTTCCGATGCAAATGTGATTTTAGGGAAAGTTTAGGGGAGAAGGGGGGGGGGGGGGGGGGGTGAAAATATCGAAACTCGAAGCTTGAAATTTTAGCAGTCCCCCTTACTAGCGGTTCAATTTTTTGGTAGCCCCACCCCCGTCCTGTTCGTTTTGAATACACATATTTTCGGAGCCCCCCCCCCTTCATAACCCATCAATGTTTTCAGAGCTTCCCTCTTTGGGGTGTCTAAAAATTTTGGGGGCCACCCCTCAATATCTTTATCTCCTCCCCTTGTCATATTAAATGAACTTTCCCTTAATGGACTTAATTATGCAGATGCAAAGAAGTAATCAAAACTTAAAATATCTTCACATCTTCCATTCTGAGTGTTATTGCCAACGAGCCAGCCGAGCGAAGACGCTCGGCTGGCGAGGCGGCAGAGAATAGTGCCGCGCGAAGAATGGCGTATGCGAAAAAATTCTCGATCGAGCTCTGAAAAGTGTAACTGTAAGGTGTAAGATGTAACAATGGCTCAGTTTGAGCCAATTGCAAGGACGGAACTATTCGAGCTATTGTAGTTTTTAGCCAATCAGGAGGCGCGTTACATCTAGACTTGTTTCGTGGAATATCATTGTTTTCTTTGCTGTTGCGTTTATCCAACTGTGAACAATTTCATAGTCTCAGAACATATCGAACCAGTGTGTTTCCTCTCTTACTTTATCGAAATGAAAGTTCAATTGGGGGGCGTACCCTTTACAAAACTCTTCTTCTAATTCGAATATTCAGAAAAACTGTCAGACAAGAGCAAATCCAAGACACAAAATCGACACGAAAACGAACCAGCGTGTTTACCACAGAATTGAACGAGCGTGTTCATGAATCGAAACAGTGTATTCCTTCTCTGTTTACCTATATCGAACTGATAGTTCCATTGGACAGCTTTTTTGGAAAGATTGTGTTCACCAGTCGAACCACTAGAGCAAATCCAGTGTTGAAATCTAGCATATCGAACTGAAGGTTGAGTCGGCAGTGTTTCCGAACAGAACTGAACGAGCGTGTTTATCATACAGTCGAATCCAGTGTTCAAAACACAAATCGGATCTGTTTTGCCACAGAATGAAACGAGTCGTGTTCATCAATCAAACTAGCGTGTTCACTTTCACTTTGACTTTGCCCATCATATTGAACTGAAAGTTCGACCGAGCAGCGATACATTCCAATACTCATGATATTCAGGGATTGCGTGACTCTATCTCCTCCAAACGACAATCCGTGAGTGCAGCTGCTGTCAATCCCATCGACGAAGCTTCAGCCAACTAATCGTAGATGATACTTTGTAGCGGACACACGACAACCGCGCTTGAAGGCTTCCCCGTCATTATTTGTTTGATGAGTACCAACATCTGAAATATTAAGCTTTTCCCAAAGCCAGTGGGTAACACTGCTAACAGATCTTTTCCGGATACCAGTGTGGAAATTGCGTCTTTTTGCTCCGTTCGTAATTCGCGAGACATTCCAAGCTCACCTAGAAACTTAAGAGATTCGTCGAGAGCGGAATCGAAACTAACAACAAATCCTTCGACAGAGTTCGCCATGTTTCTTTCCCGCACAAAAGAAACAAAATAGTTTGATTGGTGATTGATAGACAATTAACAGGTCGGGTCGAGCCGCACCAATCAGAAACTCCGTTCGTGGGCGAACGGAGTTTCCTGAAAGAACAATGATCTCGGGCAGGCGAGATTTTCTTCGCCCCACCCCCTCCCCTATTCCTTCTCTTTCCTATCACTCACCCCCTTGGTAAAACTTTCTTTCTCTCTCCAGTCTTCCCCTGCGTGAAAAATTCAATATGGCGGCTGAACAAATGTGAGCGCTCGCTCGAAGAAATCTCGCCTGCTCTGCAGGCTATTTTTTGACATACATTTAAATCGCATCTTACGCTAACCACGCATCGTGAGAACTGTCTAAATTTATATTAAAAAAGATACGCTAACCTTTTTTAATATAAATAATTTTTTTTAATATAAATTTTTTTATAATATAAATTTTTACGCTAACTACACTACCTACGCTAAAATCCGGTAATGTCCCGGTCCCCCCAATTACTACACTACTAGCTGTTAGTTCGTTTGTCAACAGGTCTGCGATGTTCGTTGAAGTCTACGTTTGGTTTCTCCTATGTATTGTTTGTGACTGTGGTTACATTGTACCATGTAGATAACGTTTTTGGAGTTGCAGTCAATGCGATGATTAATAAATCTAGTTTCTCCTGTAGAATTAAATGTATACTTAGTAACTCCGTCCTTTATGTAATTGCATGTTAGGCAGTTGTTGCCACAACGGAAAGAGCCTCGAGGTTCGTTAGCAGTGGTAGACGGTTTATGAAGCTTAGCACTAACTAATATATTACTAAGGTTGTTAGAACGTCGGAAGGCAACAAAGGGTTTAGCTTTGAAAACGTTAGTGCAACGGGCAGATGAAGACAGAATGTTGAAGTGTTTGTTAATGATGGATGATACGTAGCGAAGAGCTGGTTATATGTTATGACGAGGGGTACCCGTTGCGGCTGATTAGTAGTGGGAGTGTCTTTGGGGGTGAGTGTTTGAGTACGAGTGATGTTATGTACTCGTGCTATTTCTTGATTAAGGAAAGGTAAATTATATCCGCGTTTGTTGAGGTAAGATTTGAGTTCGTTAGAACGTTGTTTGAAAGTCTCGTCAGAGGAACAGATACGACGAAGTCGAAGAGCTAAGCTGAATGGAATAGCTCTTTTGGTATGTTGAGGGTGGCATGAAGAATGTAGCAAGTATTGATGTTTGTCAGTGGCTTTGGTGTAAAGATCAGTCGTGATATTGCCGTTATTGACAGAAACGTTAACATCAAGAAAGGGTATAGAAGTAAATGAATAATTGGATGTGAACTTCATGGTGGGATGAATTTTGTTAAGGTAAGAGGTGAAAGCATGTAGTTCGTCAACAGAATGTGTCCATATCATGAAGATGTCGTCTATGTAACGCCACCTTGTATGTGGTTGGTATGGAGCACGCGACAAAGCGTCTGTCTCAAATTTGGCGAGGAACAGATTGGCATAAGAAAGTGCCATTCTGGTTTCCATGGCTGTACCGTGTATCTCCAGGTAGTGTTTGTCATTGAAGGTAAAGTTGTTCATAGTAAGAATCATACGTATAAGATCACATAGAGTTTCCGTACCGACAGTAGAACTGCTGCGGTCTCGTGTGTCAAGGAAATGTCGGCAGGCGGTGATGCCTTCGTTGTGGGGAATGTTAGTGTAAAGAGAAGAAACGTCTAGAGTAACAAGAAGGGCGTTTGCAGGGAGTTGTCCAAGTTGTTCAAGTTTGTTGAGGAAGTGTGTGGTGTCTTTTATAAGCGATTGCGTGGTCTGCACCAGAGGTTTGAGATGGTGGTCTACAAATTGTGAGATACGTTCCGTAGGGTGAGAGTTACTAGAGACAATAGGGCGTCCAGGGTTACCCTGCTTGTGCACTTTAGGCAAAATGTAAAACCGTCCGCGTTTAGGGTCAGTCTGTATAAGATAGCGTTTGGTTTCTTCGTTAATAATTTTGTCACGGTTCATGCGTTCGGTGTATTTAAGTATGCGTAGTTACGTCGTTGTCTAAGAGTTTGTAGAACTTGGTGTCGTTGAGTTGTCGTAGACACTCGTTGATGTACCAGTCTCGATCCAAAAGAAAACTACTAAAACATAAACTTTCACCCACATTGGAAGCTAAGTATCAAATCAACGCTTTCATGTAGCATTAGGCCAGAAAATTAAAGTTTCGCGGCAACCCTTGGAACGAAGGTGATAAGCAAACTCGCATATAGGTGAGACATGTTTTTTTTTTTGAGGAATAAAGTATGGTTCACATCAAATATAAATTACTCACATCGAATATATATTACTCACATCAAATACAAATTACTCACATCAAATACAAATTACTCACATCAAATACAAATTACTCACATCAAATACAAATCGCTCATACAAATTACTCACAGCAAACACAAATCGTTACATTAATTGGTCAGCGGCTAAGTCAATGAATGCTATCCCCAGTGTTTACTTTACCGCCATTTTGTACGGTCGTTCTTTGACTCGTCGACACTAGTTCATTAATCAGAATTCTAGCAAATATGTATTGCACTAATTGTGGGAGCGATGTTGAAAACTGCAAATTCTGCAGAACCTGAGGCAAAGGTAAGAGGAATGTTGCACATATTTTATGTTCTATATGTATATTATGGACGATCAGCGAAATCCAGTGTTGCTCATTTCGGCTCAGCATCGACTTGCACGTGTGAAGCTAAGTGGGATTTTGGGAAATATCTTAGGGGTCAGATGGATAAGGGTTCCCGAGGGTAGTGTGGATGTTCCATTAGCCTCTGTTGATGTTGTTGTAATTAATGGACGTCTTTTAAACCTTTATAATCTACGTGAAAGATGATATGTTTAATTACTGTCAAAATGCCTACTCCATGGCCCACAAAATGGGTCAAATCACGACAAAGCCCTACCCTTCGGTACATTTTACATGTAATTAAGCTTATAATTAGTTGTAAGAGTACAAGTACTGGGAAGCAAGAATAAATTGTGTACTTTATGCATGTAACTTTAATCAAGGGGTTGTCCAAAGTGTGGAATTCTCGAATATAGAAATCTGGAAGGTAAGACTATTTCCGGACCTGAGAACTGTCGGGGAAAAGAAGATTAAGTCTGAAAAAATGGAAGTCTTAAATGGGCCTTTCCTGCATTCCGCTTCAGAGCGTTCCCACAATAGCATTAGCACGAGGTTGGAGTGGACATTTTGTTACATTTACTGTATTTTTGTCCACCCTGACCTTGTCTTGGTGCTATCGTTTTTATCGTGTCTTTAAATGTGGGACAGGTCTATTGCTAAGTGAAATATTTCTCACCCTTTCCCTGTAATCATAATTTAGATTATTTTTCTTCAGTTTTTATCACTTTTTTTTTTTTCCTCTTTGACAAATAATGTATTCAAAATCGACTTTTTTTAACGCCTTCAGTTAGTAATTCATGTTTGTATGTCCTTAACACCGCCTGCCTAGATTAGCTCGCTATTTGCAGGCGGTGTTCATTGTAAGTAAGACTCAATAGACTCAATAAACTTCAAACTTGTACCCTACTGTACACTGTGACATTATACTGTCCTTTGTCCAGCATATTTGCATCAGGATTATGTATTCTCAGTGAACCTGGTTCTAGAAGTAATTAGACTCATCAGCGTGAATACTGAATAATGCAAATGTTTGGAAAAAGTCTTCATTTTTCAAAACCAAAAGTCTTAAGGACACCTGTGATGAACAAACAACTTACTCATGGACTCTATTCTGTGATGACTTCCATGGGCAGCTCAAGATTAGACCTCAGTCCTTCTTGCTTAAAGTCAGACATTTCTACCCTTGGGCTACGACCTAAGTCAAATTTGTTGTGGTGGGATGTCTAATTAATGTAGGGGAAATGCCTTCTTTGACAACCCAACACCCACGCTCTGTGGGCTTAATATTGATATTTGTTTAACTATAAGCAACCAAATACTATATCTTTTGGTATCAATCTCAAAAACAATGTACAGGATTGGAGGCTTAAAATTTTGTTTGAAGAGTAATTTGCCGCAACTTATTGTAAAGTCATGAGGGGAGGGTCAAAACAAATGATTATTTTAACAGTAAATTGAGGGCGGGAGAAAGTGTTATTTGAAAGTTACATGTAGATGTTGCACTGGGGACAAAGAGTGGGCAGTTCTTAGATATAAATAAATGTATTTTCCAAAAAGGTGTACCCTTTTGCTGTTAGAAACTTATTTTAACATATTTGGGACAACATTTTGTTTATTTTATCTTTCAATAGTTCTGTTAGTCTCAGAAAAAAAAGAAGAATTAGGTATCCTTGCCAATGCCTTTTTTATCAATGTTCAGTACATTTTATCATTAGAACTTGTCAATTTTCAATTCACCAAGAAACAACCCAGGAGAAGGCAGGGCCAAGTACTATTCCAAGTGCAGTGGACTCAAGTTCTGTCAAGTCTTCCAGACCTGTAAAATCCTTCGCAGAGTACAAAACAGCCAAGGGCAAGCAGTGGAATTCGAAAGTAAAAGGTGGAAAGGCCAAAGGTACTAAGACCTCGGCAGCAGATCAGGAGGTGCTTAGCTATATTGGTTTGCTTGAGTGGAATGAGAAAGAAAATGTTTTGAAGCCAAAAAGAGGGAAAAAGGTGGCATTGCGTATTTCAACTTCTGCAAAGTCTTCACTTGTCCGCCAAAAAGCTGAAGAAAAATGGAAAGCGTATTACAGGAACTTGTACGAAGAAATCCAAACGTATTTAATACTTTATGAGGATGGACAACAAGTTCTTCCTGGGACAAGCGGGCTTTTCAGTCTTAAGCGATATGTAAGAACGAGGGACGAAACCTCTAAAAGATGCAACGACTTTATTTCCGACCAACCGCCTCGACAACCGTACAACAATTCTGACAAGACACACTTGGCTACCGCGCCTAGCTTGGTAGCCACTACTCCAATACTCGGTACCAGTCTTACACTATCCCCTTCTAAGAGAGGACAAAGAAATCTAAAACTAAAAAAACAAAAGAAAGTCAAGTACAGTTCTTCATGAGAATTTCAAATAGCCCTTTAAGTGTCCATTTGATAGTCCCGCGTCCAGAGGGGTGGACGCCTCTCTCGTTGAGATCTTCTAACCGTTTCCTCTGCTTGGGAAGGGTGTTGAACAGGCACCGGATCCACGACACCTTCCGGGAAAATATCATCTTCCAACACAATCAACCCTGCATCACTGCTCGCTTGAGTTGAAGAAGGACGCAAGGCCTCGGTAGGTCCTGTCTCAATGGCAGCCCAGCCTTGACCCTTGTCGCTGGCTCCGACGAAGGGTTTCAACTGATTAAAATGCACCACCCTCCTTTTGACCCTGGAATAACTCAATGACATGACCAAGGAACTTGACTGACCTTGAGGCAAACTGACATTTCTTGCCTGATAACTTGAAACCAGCTTTCCTGATCGTTTGTAATAATCTCCCAATGCCTTTTAAATGCTCCTCAAAGCCAGAGTGGAAACAAATCACATCATCCAGGTAAGCCATAACATCCTCGGCATCCAAGAGTTGCAGCATGTCCTCAACCACTGCCTGGAACGTTCCCGGGGCCCCCGCAAGCCCAAAAGGCAATCGACAATACTGAAACAAACCAAATGGAGACACAAAGGCCGTCTTGTGCCGGTCCTCAGGAGCCACCTCAATCTGATGGTAGCCAGAGACCATGTCGATGGTAGTGAAAAACTTTGCATCAGCTAAACGGTCCAAAGTTTCAGTCATGTTTGGAAGAGGGTAACTGGCTACTTTTGTTGCTTCATTTAATTTCCTGTAGTCCACACATATTCTCAGGTCCCCAGAAGGTTTCCTAACAATGACCAGAGGACTAGCCCACTCAGAGGCGGACCTCTCGATAACCCCATCTTCCAGCATCTCTTTCAAGTCCGACTTCACACCTTCTTGATAGGCAAATGGAACTCTGCGAAGCTGTTGTTTGACTGGAGTTGTCCCTGCTTTCAGGGGAATATGGTGCTGAACTCCAGCTGTATATTTGCCAATGTCACGCTTACCCCTCGAAAAGACATCAGCATAAGAGAGAAGTAAATCTTCCAGCTGTCCTCTTTGAATGCCACTCAGGTCACTGTCAGACAAATCAATGCCAAGTTCCTTCACATGTCCTTCAGATGTATCCTTAGTGATGTAAGACACAGTAGGACCATCCTCTTCTGGAGACAGGTTCAACGGGCCAGAACAGTCAACAATGTCAGTAATAATCCCAACTTTCTGGTTCTTAAACAGCATCACAGTTTCATCAGATAGGTTTACGGCTTTCACCCCAAACCTTCCACTCTTGTCACTATCCACCACAGTTTTAGTCATCAACACCCCACCTGGGGTTCTCGTAGACTCAAACAAACCAACTCTACAGTCTCCATCCTTAGTTCGCATAGGAATCAGGACCTGATTTCTTGCAGGCAGTTCCACTGTGCATCTGGCAACTACTGGAGAGTAATTTTCGACCCAAACACTACTGCATTTACAATGATTGACTAGGGGTATTTTCCAATCATCTAACCACAGGACACCATCACGGATTCCCCAAGAACTCTCATGGTGACTTTCAATGAAATCTGCTCCTAATACGGACTCCCTGAGATCATCAACCACGAGGAAATTCCATTTTGTTTGAGCACCACCCAGCTCCAATGTTACTTCCGCTTCCCCACGAACAGTAATGGGCTGGTGAGTTATTGAAACAGGAGAGACTTGAGAATCGCTGATCACCAAACCAGGAGTACTTGAAGATATCAGGCTCACCTCTGCACCAGTATCAACCAGGAAGATCGCTTTCTCTTTATTCACAGTCCCCTCAACGTAATAACTCTTCCTACTTACAGCTTTACCTCTGTGTACAGTGTTGATAATGGGCTCCTTCTGAGGGAGGTATGGGTAGTTGACCCCATTACATGAGTTCAAGGCTGGTGTCGGGGTCCTTGGCCAGCCCCGCTCCTGTTTAAAGTCGGGCAACTGCGAGCCCAGTGGCCACGACCATTACAAGCTCTGCAAACATCAGTCGGCTTCGGACCAGGTCTTTGCCTACCTGTCCGTCTTCCTCCCCTACGTACGGCTGCAGACAAGGGGCCTTGGGAGCTTCTGAACTCTTCTAGCTTTAGTTCCACTGTCTTATTTACCATTTCTTCAATTTCACTGACCTGTTTTTCTCCCAGTAGGCCCACAGTACTTGATCCTGTAAGCCACTTCACTTAGACGCTTGATGACTATCTAAGGGCCAGTCCAAGGTCTATTCAGTTTCATACATCTACCCCTTCGGGATTTCTTGTCTAACCAGAGAACTCGGTCCCCTACTTGATAAGCATTGGCTCTTGCCCAGCGGTCATAGTAAGCCTTCTGAGTACGATTCGACACCTTCAGAGTTTCACTAGCAGTCTGGAAAGCCTGCATCAGCCTTGACTTGAGCTCGGTGGCATAATCAGAATGAAACTCCTGTAAGGGAAGGCGGGAGTCTGGCTGAAGCAAATCACTAGGCAAACGGAGCTCCCTACCAAACCGTAAGAAACTGGGAGTAAAACCAGTACTACTGTGAACAGAGGTGTTGTAGGCCAGACATGTGGATGGGATGTACAAATCCCAGTTCCTTTGATCCTCCGTAACAATCTTCGCAAGCATACTGTTCACTGTACGAATGCTTCGTTCAGAAGCCCCATCTGACTGGGGGTGAAATGGTGTTGTTTGCGTGTTCCAAATCTCAAAAAAAGAACATATTTCCTGGATCATATCAGCTGTCAAGTTCCTTCCCTGATCATGATGAATCTGTTCTGGAGCGCCATGTTGGGGAATCCAACAGTCGAACACTTTCCTAGCGATGGTCTCAGACTTCTGATCCCTAAAGGCTGGTTTTCACTAGCGACGGAGTCGGAGTCGGAGTCGGAGTCGTAATCAGAAGCGTAGAGTGATACGATCAAGTGAAAATCAAACCGACGGAGTCGGAAGCAGATCACTTATTCCGCTTATGACTCCTTCGCTTACGATCAAGTGAAAACTGAATTGTCGGAGTCGGAAGCGGAAGCGGAAGAATAAACCAATCACAACGCTCGATTCCGGGCCTTGTGATTTGTTGGTTCTTCCGCTTCTGTTTCCGACTCCGACAGTCCAGTTTTCACTAGATCATAAGCGACGGAGTCGTAAACGGAATCGGAAGAAATGGAAACGTTCTGATTCTTCCGACTCCGATTCCGTCGAGCTTATGACTCCGCTTACGACTCCGATTTTCGGTTTTCACTGGGTCATAAGCACTCTTATGACTCCGACTACGACTCCGACTCCGACTCCGTCGCTAGTGAAAACCAGCCTTAAGTGGGAACAATTCTAGCCACTTGGTGAAATGGTCGACCACAACTAAACAGTACCGGTAACCCCGAGAGCTCAATGGGTATTCCACAATATCCATCGTTACCAATTCCCCAGGGCGACTACTGATGATTGGTTGCAGCGGAGCTCTTCTTGCAGGAACTGGGTTTTTCCTCCTCTGGCACGGCAAGCAGTTCTGGCACCATTCCTCTATGTCCAGAGTCATATGCGGCCAGAAAAACCTCTCCTTGACCCTAGAAGAAGTCTTGGCAGTACCAAAATGGCCCAGGTCGTCGTGCAACATCTGAAGAACTCTCGAGGTAAGACTGCGGGGAACAATTATCTGTCCTGAGCCAGAGTTCTCAACGCTACTACGCCTAAGGATACCGTCCTTCCCCACACTCAGGTTGGGCCACTCCTTAACAAAAACCCTGATGTCCATGTTGTCCACGCTTTCCAGAGGGGAAGCTTTAGACATCAGCAAAGACTTGATTTGGGAAAGTGTTGGGCAACTGTCCTGTTGTTGTCTGACAAAATCAAGGGACCATACTTCCTGTGCAACAGCCTTCACTCGTTGGACTCTACTTAAGGCGTCAGCAACTGTATTCTTATTTCCCGCGATGTGGTGAACTTTGCACTGGAACTCTCTGAATTTATCGACCCATCTCCACAATCGACCACTGTGCTCCTTGGTTCGGGTCAGAAGCCACTTAAGAGATTCGTGATCCGTGAACAAGTCAAACTGGCGTCCCAGCAGATATGGACGATAGGCTTTCAAGGCCTCAATCACCGCAAGGCATTCCTTTTCCGTAGTCGAATAATTGCATTCAGACTTGTTGAGTTTCCGTCCACCAAAAGCCACTGGTCTTCTACTCCCACTAGCATCAGACTGCTCTAGAACGAAACCCACTGCTTTATCAGAGGCATCACAAGACACAATGAAGCGTCCCAGTCTATCCGGGAGTTTCAGAGTCACTGAAGAGCACAGAATTTCCTTCAGTTGTTTGAAAGCGCTGTCACATTGAGGTGTCCACACAAATTCTGATTTGTTGAGGAGATCATGAAGTGGGACTGCAATATGGGCAAAATCTTTTACGAATCTTCTCCAGAATGTACAAACACCCAGAAAACGGCGAAGATCAGCTTCATCTTTAGGGACTTTCCACTCTCGGATTATGTCCAACTTCTCTGGTTGTGGTCTTATACCATCCTTGTCAATGACATGACCAAGGAACTTGACTGACCTTAAGGCAAACTGACATTTCTTGCCTGATAACTTGAAACCAGCTTTCCTGATCGTTTGTAATAATCCCACCGCTGCCACCAGTGTAAGAACGAGGGACGAAACCTCTAAAAGATGCAACGACTTTATTTCCGACCAACCGCCTCGACAACCGTACAACAATTCTGACAAGACACACTTGGCTACCGCGCCTAGCTTGGTAGCCACTACTCCAATACTCGGTACCAGTCTTACAGATACCAAGAAGAAATTGGAAAAGATTACAACAGAATCCGCTTGTATCTGTAAACTACAGAAGACTACAACAATACACTTGGTGATGGTGATGAGAGTGAGGATGAAGACGCTTCTCATTCTACATCCAAGTACGCCAAAGTAGAGAAGGAAAGAGCTCTTACTAAAGTAGGTGAGAAAATAAAACAAGATGAACAGTTGGCAAGAGAAATAGAGAGTCTGTTTAACCAGGACGTTTTGCAAGATCAATAAATCATTGAAAATCTGGAGGTGCAGGAAAGGAGTCACAGCCTGATACAACACGATATGGGAGCAGAACAATCAACAAGTGGACAATCAACAACTGAAACAATGCTAACGGACCATGTTAGTGTCGTTAAAGTACCAGAGTTGATAACACAGGCCAATTCTTTAAGGAGGAGTTACTCATCTTTCTACTTTCTAAATTTAAGAAATATTTGTTATTTTTCTCACCGTGTTCATACCAGTTGGCTCTAGAGCGAATAACATTGCCTTGAATGATGTAATCGTAGAGTGAGTTGTACTCAGATTTAATCATTTCCAGCTGTAGAGAGTAATTGTGTACAAACGTAACCTGGTTATTTTCAGATATACTCCGGCCCTTGATATAACGCGGGAATATTTGCGCGGTCATATATAGATCGTTTTCACGTGACGTCACCGCTTTCTAAAATCCAAAACTAAAGAGCCATCATAGTTTTTATCCTCATGAGGCATAACAGACGATATATTTATGTCTGTTTACAATTTTACAGCTCCACAGCGTGCTTCGTTTGGAAACCAGAGCATTTTGAATTTCAGAGCTATGGCGGTGCGTGACATAAAGCTACGATCGCATTTGTTGAAAAAGATTAACCTATCTCATGATTTGTAGCCTTTTCAGAAGTTAGAGCATTGGGAAAAGTGCTTAGTGTAAATGCTTGTTTGTTAAGTACAGATAGTCAGTCGCCTAGATAGCCAATGTAAGTTCCAGATGTTTACACTATTTTCCGGCCGCCATGTTGGTGCACAATCTGATGTGCACCAACATGGCGTTTCCATACTGAGCTCTGTAAATTTCTGCGAAACTTTTCGACGAATATCTGCAGTTTGGGAAAACGCGCAGACCTAAAGCTTGGAGAAGTGTCTTCTTTATTTAGTTCCAATGAGATCACAATTTCTTGACTTTATCCACTGAATGGTTTTCGATTTTTTTTTTATTGCGTGACAGTGAAAACGATCTATTGCTGGTTTTCAGTGTCACGCCATTCAAAATAGACCAAAATAAAAAATCAAAACCGTTTAATAGATTAAGTCCAGAATCTGGAAATAGAAAGAAGGTACATATGCAAAGACTCTCGCCAAGATTCAGATCACAGCAATTTTTCTCATGGAAGGTATGCGAAGAAACGTTTTCCCCAAATTTATAGAGATTTGTATGGAGACGCCATGCTGGTGCCCATGTACATGGGCACCAACATGGCGGCCGGAAACCATCAGAAACATCTGCCACTGAGTTTGCTACGAAAGAGTGAATTTATCTCTCGAATAACTCAAAAACGTAGCAATAGTACTTTATTCTAATACAAGAAGTGTTCAGATAGCAGAATTCCCCGAAATAAGTCACCTGTTAAACCAACATAACAGCTCTCTCGCCCGTAATGTAATAGTCACGTCACGCAGAAGCTTAGAAATTCAAGGGTAGTCTATCACTAAACCAAGAACCCATTCGGAGTGAAAATATGTATGAATACTAGTTTTTAGCTGCTCTCATACCGCATGAAAGTAAAATTTCAGGAGGATCAATATTTCTGAAGTTTAAAATTTAGTGACGTCATGTCAAAACCAGCAATACCAAGGAAACCAGTTTCCAATCGAAGCGGATTTTCTTTTCACGGGAACTGCTAAAAGGAAGCTGGCCTATCTATACAAACACCGCCAACCACAACTGATTTCTACATGGATTCATTCACCCAAGACTGAAAGTACCTTCAGCTAGCGCTGCCCGTGACCAACTTTCTAGAGCCTCTAATCAAGACAAAAGCTTCAAACCTCAACGAGCCCAAAGCACCAAGTTAAGTCATCCGGTATTAATCTTTATTATATCAGAACTTACACGTATTGCCATTCTTTTAGATTGTATGGGGACTAGATAGCTTCTAAAAATTTTTTTTATGGGTTAGACCCTAGACTGAAGTCCATGGTAGACCAATTTTCTAAAAGACAAATCCGGGTATACAGTAAAATCACCACATTGCCGCACATAAATCCTTTCTGGTTTGCCCACGGAAACTTCCCCGCAATATTTCTTTGTTACCGAGTGCTACAGCATATTTTACAGCATGTAATTTTTCAGTATTAAATGCGTGACATACATATCCTTTCTGGTTCACTTAAGCTGAAGTCCATGCACTAATAATTGTAATACATTTGCTGAGTGCTTCGGGATATCTAACAAAATCGTCGTAGTTATTTTTCCATGGTGCGTGACATTATAGGAACATGTTACATATCCTTTCTGGTTCACCCAGGCTGAAGTCCATGCACTAATACAGTTGCTGAGTGCTTCGGGATATGTAACAAGATCGTCGCAGTTATTGTTTCCAGAAGCGCTTGGCGTTTCTTTTTAAATAGAAATCGAGAGCAAAACCTCTTGAGAGGTTTGTAAAAGATAATTTTTTGACTTTTTAAAAACATTAACTGATTCCTCGATGTGTCGGCACACATTATCTTCGAATTCGACTACTAAAAAACTCAAATTATCTTGGGAATCACTGGGCATTTATGAATAAGCATGTATACAGAGAATACCCTAAATAGGTTTGAAGTAGGCATTTGAGAACATTTTTGACTCTCGGGCATTTCTAGTCTTTCTAGGCTGCCGGGCATAGTCACTTCGCTTTATACTAAATAACAGTGATAACTGAGATTGGAGGAAACGTTTAATCTATACATGCTCCGTAGTTTTGAAAGAGTAAGAAATATATCAAAGCATCTAAGTTTAAAACCGGCGGTTGCGCCTCAGCCTTGCTACGTTATTTTTTCCTTTAATCCAGATTCTGCACGGCAGTCGATTTCCTGAATCGCCGACTGAATGTTTTCCGGTATTCCTCTGACACCTTTTTTAATGCACTTTCACACTTTAGGATTATGACACATTCGTGCAAGGATCAAATCATGTTATTCATTTATTTGTTTTTTTATTTATTTACTTATTTATTTGTTCATTTATTTATATGTCTCTTTATATATTTTTAAATATGTATATCTACTTTTTCTACTTGTCAAGTAACATTGATTCGAATGCATTTTCATACCTGTAAAAGTTCAAAGTGCACCACCTTGAGGATGGATGAGCAGAACATCGTGTAGGCGCCATATTTAGCACTATGCCCCATTGAGTCAAACCGTCCATCCCCACACCAGGTCACATTTTTCAATCCTTTAATTTCATTTATCAGCGCTCTCCTATAGGTCTCCCAGTAATGTAGGATAGCACCTAAGAACAACAAAACAGTCCTAACATTCTGCTGAATAACAAAATCGATAAGAAAATAGAAATTCTATTATGTATGTAAGGATTCGCCATTGATTATTGTTACGAATTTTAGTCATCTAATGCAAGCTCTTCTATTAAAATCATGATATGGCCAACACTGTTCAGATCTTATTTGCTTGCTGCCTCAACTATCTCAACAATTTAGAGCGACATTTTCAAAAAGGTAATGAAATTTTCTTACATACTAGACCATTCGTTCGATACCATATTTAACGGAGACTCGCTTAATCAGAGGATAAATGATGAAGGAGAAAAGGACTAAATGATACCATCATGTGTTATTTTGCCCAGTCGAAAGACGTGAGAATTTTGTAGTGAAAAAAATAATACACAGGAACTGTATGGCTTATTTCTGTTTTCAAAATTACTTTTCCTTTAACTGGCAATATCGCATCACAAATTTGACATCGATTTTCCCGTCTGCCGCGTTGTTGCCAGTGGTTGGGACATTGCCAATGGTTCTCCCCTCGCTGATGCACCAGCCATGAGTACTCCAAAGCTCAGAAGCAGATTTCCAGCCGGAAACTTTCCTAGAATCAGTGGCTGGGATCGCCACTGGTAGGCATTCTCTCCACATTTAAAGCAACTTTGGTACGCAGTGACCATTGTACCACTTGACTTCATAGTAACAGTTGGTTTATCATGTTTGCATTTGAAACAAAACAGGGTAAACAGATTCATCAACATGTAGAAGACAATAAACTTTGGTTCGTCATGGGCTGCTGTGTCTGTTGGTACTCTGCAAGTAAAGTTACAAGACGTGCATTAGTTTTCTTCCCGGCATATAAGGCCATTTCAATAGCCTGTGAATAGAAAAACAATGTCCACAAAACAACAGCAACAAAACAGTTAGATGCAAGCAATACACAATGTTATTGACATTATGTTTAAAGCTGTTACACACATGAAAAGGTGAATTTAATGCTCTTGAGAGTTCATGTATTCCCCAGCAAATTTTTTTCATGGTTTCTATGTTGTTGTAAATTGTAATCAGTGTTAATCATTCTCATCATCATATGTATCAACCTGGTTACAGCTCTTGACATGTTATATTTATTGCGAAACTCGGGCTGTTCTGTTGCGTCTTAACCTGTCGGCCTGTAAGAGGGCGAGACTGGGTTTTGCCGTATTGAACAGTATTTTTCTCAGTTGCGGTGTTTCGGTAATTTTAATCTCGAAATGCGGTATTTTAGCGTTTTGAACGGTATTAAAAATGTTCTGAGCCTTTTACGGATTCCGTTTGTACATTTCCGACGAAACTTAGCTTTCATGGTAACGGTACACTGCAGTCTTTGCGTCGCAATCGTAAAAGGTATATTATTCAGTTTAGTTAATTATTGGCCGTGACCACGCCAATGGACGTTAATTGTTTCATCTAAATCGAAATTCAACTGACCTAACGTTCATTAAAAAATTCTATTATTTGTTATTCACGTTTAATTTGCTCAACACTTACGAGGGAAGAAAGGAAGAAAAGAAAGAGAAACTTTTAACTTGGTCCAAAAATTTGTTAAAGAAGAAGACTCCACGAAAAAAGAAATGGAGTACAACAGAAATATAGCAAAAAACGGCATCCTCCTGCGAGGGCTAATTCCCTTCCGGATCGAAGCTCAGAAATGTAACCACTTGGGTACAAAGGTCTCATGGTGTGACTGGGTAGCAAATTTAACGCTACCTATACACGCATCAAAAGTAGATTTTATTGAGAGCCTCATCTTGCTATGGAAAATGTGGGATTAGAAAAACTTTTAAGCAAAGTAGTGGTTTCGGTATCATATCTCGCTTCCACTCGGAATTAAAGTTTGCAGTATTTCGCTTTTCTTGCGGTATTGCGATATTTGCCGAATTTTTTTGTGGTATGAGTATCTGTCTCTTTTTCGAGAGAGAATGTTGGGCGAATGTATAAAAAAAAGAGAAACGCGGATACTCCGTTACCTAGTTCCGATCCTTTGCAATCAGACATGCTGTATTTAATAATGATTAGGTTGCACTGCGATATAAAATATTTAAATTGTTGCGTATTGTAGAGATGCCAAAAAACGTGTAAAATATTCAAATTAAAAAAGCCAAAAGGTCGCTTGACTCATAAGGAGTTAGAATGGTACTTTGCTTGTTTGCTGTTTAAGGACGTTTGCCAATTTCGAAGGAAGAACTGGTAACTCAAAGGGTTTGCAAAATTAAAAATTTTAACTTTCTTATTGAGGTTTCAGGATTCTCTCTCCTCTGTCACATGCATAATAAAGGAATGGCCGACCACATTATAATTTCACACGAGTATGCTAGCATTTGCTACGCTCAGTCTCCGCCAAAGATGATCGCAGGCTATCGCAATTCAGCACTGGAAAAGCTCTGATAACGCAAAACTGTTCCCGACTCGTAAGTTTTCCGGGCAAAAACGCTCGCAACACAGTTGTTGGCTATTTCGAAACGGAACTGTTTCAAAACTCCAGCTAATTCAGGCGCAGTATGGCCACTATTATCAAACGATCTCAAAACTAAGTATGACGTGTGTATAACAAAGGTTTATTTCCTAGCAATGCGGCAGTGGAAAGTTGATTTATTACTTTCATCTTAAAGCTAAACAACAGCACTACTGGGATATTGATAACTTTTGAACTATGCATAAGCGCAAGCGTTACAAAAGACAAGCTAATTAAGGCGCAGTTTTTCTCACTATTATAGACCGATCTTGAAACATATTACAATAACTGTATGACAAGAGCGAATTTCTTCATAATTCTACAGTAAAAAGTTATTCCAAGAACTGCATGTTAGAGCTACAATACAAGTGTAACAGGATAAGAAAACGTTTTAGCCTAGTTATAAACGGAACTGTTCCAAAAAGCCAGCCAATTAAAGCGCAGTGTGTCCACTATTTTTATCAAGCGATCGCAAAACCCCAGCATGAGTTTTGTACATCAAGAGTCGATTTCTTAGCCATACTACAGTGATAAGATAATATAATAACAGCATTGTAAAGCTATCATACAATCCTATTAGGATATTTAAAAGTTGTTGGCTATTTCAAAACGG
>CAXHUQ010000350.1:112500-115000 GCA_964020085.1 Micromussa lordhowensis
AGGTTCTTTTTACCATTTTTGCTGTTTGTAAAACTGATAGATCAAAATATAACCCTGAAGTTTTGAGTAAACTTAAAACTACATGGACTTTTTAATGTCATATGTATTTTGTTATTGATACAATACATGTAAATTAATTGGTAATTGGACTTAGTCTTAAAATTGAGAGGTAATAAGCTTCTTTAATTTTGTAAATGGGTTTAACCGCAAGTCACGTTTCGTTGAGCATGGTTTGACAATTCGGTCCCCAAGGGATATCTAGGGGACCTCGGGATTCGATAAAGCGCAAAACGGGTCGCTAAGATTGGCGCCAATCAAGTAGGAAAAGTCCTTCGTCCGGGGGTACTGAATAAACAAGACGAAGGACGTTTCAGAAAGTCTAGCTTTTTTATTGCGATTTGGCCCATTCTTTTACAACGAATGCAAAGCAGGACAAGATAAGCTGTTTATTTGAACTTTATTTCTTTATTGTACTTCTAAATCATGCAAAATTCAGGTCGCCAAAGTGGCGACTAAACAATAATTTTAGTCGCCAAGGAGGAAAAGTTAGTCGCATTGGCAACCGTATTGGTCGCAATTTCAAGCCCTGACTCTTCACAATAATGACTAGTCTTTTTGATACATGTAGTCTGTTCCACTTTCTCAATATTTTCTAGATTACCAATCCAAATTAAAGCAAAAAAGACAGGCAAAAGAGGCAAATCAAAGAGCCAGAAAAGCATGCTACCTGCTGCTCCTTTCCGTCTCTCTAGTGCTGACCTCACATTGGCTGATAAGCGTGCATTAAATGTGCGTGTACCCGTTGGCTATGGCTGGAAGCCATGTGCTTTCTTTTGTAAGAGACCGTATCTAAAGTCACATGATTGGCAGCAGGTAAAAGTGCATGTATATGTGTGTCTAACAGTTACAGTCAATCTACGTCACACACGACCAGTGTTTGCAAGATTTGAATCGAGTCTCCAAATTTACGCGTCAGTTTCAATAAAGAACACAGAAAGCTGTAATGTAAAAAAAAATGCATCAGACCAGGGTAGAATTATACATGAATCTCAACATGAATTAATTCTTTTCTTCAGGGCTCCTCCGGGGCCAGCTGGAAAGTCAGGACTGGACACGGGACTGGAATGTCAACTAACTTGTAAATTTTTGATAGGAAGTCTGAACTTATAAATTAACACTTTGCACTATAACCATTCACACTCTGGGTTCTAGTATCCCACGCAACCGATATTTGGATCGTCACGCAATGCTCCTAAACAACAGGAAAACATAAAAGCCAACAATTTGAATACTGACTACAGTGAGATGAAAGATATTTCTAATAGAACTCAGCTGTATGAGGTAAAATGTAACGAATTTTGATATAAAAACCGAAATTTCAGAGCTGTCACACCTTATACCATGAATGCGGAATGCAACATTTGACATATTTGTTGCTCAAAATTTACCAACTATTAATTTAAAACTGGAAAAAATTATGCAACTGTGATTTTTATCAAGCAGCTTTTTGTACTTACAACAAATTCCAGTGAAATTGACAAGATTCCCTTAATTAGATTGTTGGAGATTACCTTGAATTCTTGGAAAACATACAGGCGCATCCGAATATGGTAAATAGGAATTTGATGTTTGTTTTTCAATCCTTTAAAATTCTGGTCTTGCGTGACAAAGATTGACTGTAACATTGACAAAATAATAGAAGGTACACGTAGTGTGTATATTTTCATTACTGAAGCAAACTGAGTGAGATTATGAGAACTTGAAAGTTGTAGTGAACTGCAACACCACAGGTTGTCATATAACCATTATTAGGGATCTTCATTGTCTAGGTTCACTGTACCAAGTAAGCAAACATATGTTGTCCTTTATTCAGGTGTGTTAGATTTTTATCATCAAGTTATTTATCTAGATCTGTTCATCTTTATTATGATATGGCAGCAGAACAGCCCTTATGAGAGAGGTATAATAATAATTAGTAAATTCTCAGCTCCGACCATTGCATTTCTAGCTTTTTGATTGGATAAAAAACTCTGACTATCAGCCAATAGTCGGAGTTTTACGTCATATGGAAAGTAGTGCGCCAAGTTTAAAAATTTTCCGCACGAAGTTTTTAACTTTAGCCGTCTATAACGGTTAAATAATTCGAGCTTGGTTTTCGCCACAAGTTCACGACAGATTGTCGTTTGCGTAGATGTCACTTTCATTCAGCCTTTTGTTATGTAAAATCAGGTGATGGCGGGAGTCGGGGCGCGTGCGACCGGAAGTTGTATGCTCTTTCCGGACGCTTTGTAAAATTGTGGAAATAAAAATCGGCGGCAAAACCCGGTTTGAGAATTTACTAAAACAATTATTCCATTCGCCCTTGTTAGATATGAAGTGATTATAAACCGTTGGTTATTTTATCACTTCATATCCAACGCGGGCTCATGGAATAATTGTTATATATATGTATGCATGCATGCATGTATTTAAGTGATATTCCTAATGGTACGCCTTGCTA
>CAXHUQ010000350.1:120000-130000 GCA_964020085.1 Micromussa lordhowensis
AATGACAGAAGGCAGTTTCTGCTTTTTATGATATCTCTCACGGAGAGAATCACACCAACACCACAGCTCGCAGATCCCTCTCCAGTTCTAGTTTGATGCGGCATGTTGAAGCATGGTAAAGGGAGATCTAGTTTGGGTTGGTTCCAATTTTCCTCTTGGAAACTGCTATTGCGGGAGAGAAGCTCAAAACCAGTTAGCATGTTCTTAACAACCACTAGAATGTCTCTTGGCTGGTAAATCTTGAGTCCATCATCAAAATAAACAGTTCTATTTTCTACATCGAAGCACAGTAATCCCCAGTGTTGTGGTGAATCAAAATGAAAAGGTGACAAAATGTATGTGGCATCTTGCACAGCACAGTG
Organism: Micromussa lordhowensis; assembly: GCA_964020085.1. Lineage (NCBI taxonomy): Eukaryota > Metazoa > Cnidaria > Anthozoa > Scleractinia > Lobophylliidae > Micromussa > Micromussa lordhowensis. The sequence continues at coordinate 120,363 of CAXHUQ010000350.1, forward strand.
GCCAAAGAAGGGCATCACCATTTGGCTGAAGTACCGTGGTCCTTGTTTTGCCCAGGTTTGGCTGTACGATGAGAGGTACACTAGGTTAGTGGGCTTGCTGTCCTCGAGAAATTTCAAACATACTGTGTCTATAGTGAAACCATTCACATAGCGTTCACAAGCTAGAGTGCTAAAGTCAGTAGCATCCATAATGCACGTGCCTTGTCTAATAACCTCCTCATTAGGCCTAGAATTCCACAGTACATCTCTGACTTTGGTAAGGTCTGATACAGAGCTGCTGTTGTTTGCAAGCCACCTTTCTTCTTCTCTGAAACTGACAGCTTCTGAAGCTAGACTACACATAGTCTGATATAGACCAACTGATTCTTTAGTGAAAGTTCCTAGTCTGCCCATAGTCACTGTAGCTTTGTCATCTTCATCCCCATCATCAGGTCTGTCAACAGTAATAGTCCCCACAGTTCTAGTACCTGACAGTTCTTTCAAAAGCTGTACAGCATGTGTCACTGCACTTTCTGCTGGACGACGACTGACTAGCAGTGGGTCACTGACCTCATTTGGGCTCTGAACAAGCTTAATATCTTGCTTTGAGATGAAGACAACTTCAGGAAGTTTCAAACATGCTCTTTCCCCACGAGTAAGAACATTGAGATTTTCAAAAATCTCTTTACTTTGGGCTACATCATCAGCTTTTAATTGGTCCAAGTGGCAGCTGTTGTTACTGTTCTGCAGAGTTGATGTTGCCATTGCTGTGGCTGTGCACTTGCTGCTGCTTTGCTGCTGTGTAGTTGCCTCTGCTGTAAATACTAGTGCCACTGAGGTAGTGTTGCTGCCATGCTGCTGTGTTGATAACCCTGCTGCTTTTTTTGGCATGTGTCCGGCTGTGCTGCTGTCATCCTGTTGTGATGATGCTGTCTCTGGTGCCACTCCAGGAGTGTTGCTACTTTGGTGTTGTGGTTCCGTGCCTGGTTTGCCGCCACTTTCTTTAAAATTTGTTTCCCACTCTTTGTGGTTGTAATCTATGAGTGGAAATTGACCAGGTACCACCACAAAGTGCTTTGTCATCTCTGTATACTCATATTCACAATAATCTGGACCAAACAGATTAGTAAATAGCTCGTCCATTTTTCCAATCCATTTTCTATCTTCTTCACTCCAAGCCATTCTTTTAGCTTTCCAGCCACACCCTCTGTAGTAGAACAGCTTCTCTCCTGAAAGAATAAAGTTAATAAAGTAAAGAATTTGCATACTTTTAATTTCATTTTTTCAATGTAAAGAAAGAAAAAGGAATTTTCTGTAATCAGGTCTTGGGGTTGACACTTTTCATCAAGACAATTTAAGACAAGATTTTTATCATCAATGCCTGTTTGCAGGCATGACTGACTCCTTGGTAGGTCTCCTTTAAGACTAGCCTATCTCTAGACAATCCTGTATATTACCAGTTGCAATGGACTGTCTAGCCTCTCTGAATGCTCGCCTCATATCAAGTAGCATCTCTGTGTAAATATGGGTGAGGATTTGGTCCACTATAGCATAGGAAAAAAGCACAATTATTAATAATAATTTTTAATCTTGCTACTTCAACATCATTTGTGTGAAAATTTACACAGGAATCTCAAATTACCCGAGGAAGTACTGCTTGATGAGTCGTGAGAGGTTGCTCTTAAGTACAGCAGCCTTTGGAGCTTGTGTCCAGCCTCATAACCCTGGTTGGACAAGTGGTGTAATGAGCGATGCATCCGAAAAAGCATTGGTACATGCTCCACAGTGAGGTGGCCATAATCACCTGTACCAAGGCTTGTTCCAAACATCTCTAACAGAAGGAACCCCCACTCCTTACACTGAAAAATTGAACATTACAGTCAACAACAAAGTCTGTAGGAATTGGTTCACCAAGGAGAGACACACTTTCTTACAAAGTTTGCAGGTCACATGCAGTAAAGGAAAATCTGATACAGTATTTGTCATTAGCATAGTGATACAGTTAGAGAGAGCTACAGCAACATTACATGTAGTCCTGACTATTGAAAGGGCATAACAAGCTTCATTACCACAAGGAATTTGAGCCCAATGTATGGAATTATTTTTTTTTTGCGATTGAAATCCAATTTCTCCTGGAATATTACAGCCAAAGATCCAAAACCTTCACAAATTACTAAGTTTCACAAGCTCTTGAAACATTTGTACAGTACTAGTCAATCTGTGTATGCATAATTCCCTCTATGCACAAAGGTGTCTGTTAAGGACGATGCCTACACTGTACTCTTGTTAGTGTGCACATGTTCTGCGCATCACGCAAAGCATGGTTTAACTTGTCTAGTACATGAATTATAAGTATTTTAAAGTGGTCAATCTTCAATCAAAAGAATAGGTATCACAAACCTTAACATCAAAAATATCAATGAGATGTTCCTCATCTTCCTTGAACTCTTTATCCCTCATAACATATGCAATTTCTTTCCACAGTGAACACACCTGCAATTAGTATAATATTATAAGGGTTCAAAGTTAAAAGTCAGGCCCGGAAAGTATTGTGAAGTGAAAAAGCCTGCATTTAGTTAACATTGTGATAGAGATTTGGAAATACAGCTGTATTATTATATCAAAATTATTTTAAATTTCCGATGAGTACTACATAATAATTACTATTTAAATACTCTTTTTTGTATAGTGTAATTTGCAGTACATTAAAAATTAATCAGTGAACAGAAATTAAATGCAATAAGCCTAACCTTGATTAAAAATTCCTTTGTCAATGAGCCTGCGTAGTAACTTAGTTCGATGTTGGTCTGATCCACTTTCTTTGACTTCTTCCTCTTATCTTTTTGGCCTTTTTTTGACTGCATAGGCCTGTAGAGTTGTTTAAATTGCATTTCAACATCTTGCTGTTTTTCTTTCCACTGGGTCATCTGCAATTCAAGCTCCTTGCTTACAGCTGTATATATAATAGCAAAAAAAAAAAAATCATTTCAAATAGATCCTATTTAAACACAGGCAACTGCAATATCCAGCATTCTATTGCATCCATGTAGCTGAATTCAAGCAGGTGAATATGTCAGTTTACATATATTACCAACTTTAATGACCAAAGGGAATAGGAATAATGGTTCATATACAAAAAGTGTGACATGTGATATGGGTATAAATTAAAAAAAGTTTAACCCATTGTAATACCTGAATTTGGCAAGTCAATTTCTTCTAGTCTGGTGCCAAAATCACGGACAAAAATCCCACTTTCCATCATTTCCTGATAGTACTACAAGATAAAAGATAAAAAAAGCTTCAGGCAAATCCACCACAAAATAAAAGGGCAAAGGTTGATCTTTCATTTCTATTCTCTAGCCACACAATAGCAGCCCTGAGAGCGACACCACATGGCTCTTTGCGTCCCCAGTGAAACAATAAAATGATGGAAGAGATCTGTGTCCATTTCATCCACGACATAATGACCATTGAAATTGGCTTGGTAACCTTGTCATGTTGGCAGACCAAGATTCACAGGGGTACTATACCACAATTCGTCAACCAACTTTCTTGTAACACCTGGGGTCCCCTCATGTCAAATCTACAATGCAGCATTGTCTCAAGCACACAATCAAAACTGCACAGCATCGTGTTTACAAAAATTCAAAATAAAAATCATGCAAAATGCATTGTACATTCGACCAGTAACAATACCCAGATATATGATTGTGATTGTCATTCTACCCTGATTTAATGTTTATTTTGTCAGGTTAAAGAAATAATGTACAGGAGATCACAACAGAACAAAGAGGACATAATGGCACCTTTTGTCGTGTCTCACAAAATGCAATTTTGTTAAGGATGCAGAGTTTGGCCGCCTCGGGGTCCTGGAAATGGTCAGCTAGTTTTTTATTAGGAAGAGACTCTTCCACGATTTCTTCAATAGATGCCAATAGCTGCCGTTCAGTGTTTCCTGAAAACATGATTAGAAAGATTGTGTCTATTTGTACTTGAAATATTTACAAAACAGCCCTGTTTACAGGAGACCTCGTCAATACAACCACATTTTTATCAAAGCCATTCCACTCAGGGCAAATACATGTATATGCATTTTGAAGGAGAGACAGGTAACCAGAAAACAAATCTTGAGTAGCATGTCATGTCACAGAACAGGTATTTCCTTTGCAAATTCAGTACCAAAATACAGTATTAATTACATACAAATTACATGTACAAAGTGATTAGGTTATTGTACTGGTCTTACACAAAGCAGCCATGAAAGCTGACTCTCCCCTAAGAATAGGGCTGTTTGTTCATACAGGCAAATTTGTTGATATATCATTAAAATATTTTATTTTGCTCTCATTGTGTATTACTCTACAGTACCTTACCCTGTACTATTCCATATCCTGTGAAAGTATTACATCGAACTGTATGAGGCGTGTCACCCGCCAGTTCTGATGGACTAAACATTAAGCTGCGTGATTATTTCTTTTGCGTTACATCGAACTGTATGAGGCGTGTCACCCGCCAGTTCTGATGGACAAAACATTTCATTAGTATTGCTAATAGATTATCTATTTCATATTCATGTTACATCAAACTGTATGAGGCGTGTCACCCGCCAGTTTTGATGGACAAAATATTTCATTAGTATGGCTGATGGATTAACTATTTCATGTTCATGTTACATCAAACTGTATGAGGCGTGTCACCCGCCAGTTTTGATGGACAAAATATTTCATTAGTATGACTGATAGATCAACTATTTCATATTCATGTTACATCAAACTGTATGAGGCGTGTCACCCGCCAGTTTTGATGGACAAAATATTTCATTAGTATGGCTGATAGATCAACTATTTCATATTCATGTTACATCAAACTGTATGAGGCGTGTCACCCGCCAGTTTTGATGGACAAAATATTTCATTAGTATGGCTGATGGATTAACTATTTCATGTTCATGTTACATCAAACTGTATGAGGCGTGTCACCCGCCAGTTTTGATGGACAAAATATTTCATTAGTATGACTGATAGATCAACTATTTCATATTCATGTTACATCAAACTGTATGAGGCGTGTCACCCGCCAGTTTTGATGGACAAAATATTTCATTAGTATGGCTGATGGATTAACTATTTCATATTCATGTTACATCAAACTGTATGAGGCGTGTCACCCGCCAGTTTTGATGGACAAAATATTTCATTAGTATGGCTGATAGATCAACTATTTCATATTCATGTTACATCAAACTGTATGAGGCGTGTCACCCGCCAGTTTTGATGGACAAAATATTTCATTAGTATGACTGATGGACCTAATAGATTAATATTATTTCATGTTCATGTTTCATTGAACTGTATGAGGCATATCACCCACCAGCTCTGATGGACAAAGCAATTTATTGGTTCCGCTACTTGATTAATTATTTCATGTTACATCAAACTGCATGAGGCGTGCCACCCGCCAGTTCTGATGGACAAAATAATTACTTTATTTTAGTATAATTACTCAGGTGATTAGAGAAATGCGCGTGCTCTCATTGGCCGATAATGGCGTCATATTGTGCTATAATCACCTCCAGCGAGGTGATTATAGTTTCAAAATGGCCGCTTCATGCTTTGTCGATGTGTCTGAAGAGGAAATTAATTTAATGAAAGAAAATGCCATTCCAAGGAGTATCAAACACGCCACTAATTTGAAATGACACTTTTCAAAGGTTGACTGTGAAAATTGTGCTAGATGTAACAACGAAACCTTTTAAATTCCTGTGAAAATGTCGCTTACGTCGATATGCATGAGTAAATCAAAACAACTATTAAATTTCCACGACACTTTATTTTGTTACTTTATTATTTACCTAGCAGACTGGTTTCAACAACACACCAAATTTACCGCTGATTTTGAGACAATTTTAGCCCCCTTTTTATCTTTCTCTTCGAGGCAGAACGTTTTAAAACATTTGAAAAACACTTGCCATTTTGATCACACGGTGTATTAAACCGTGTGATGGCACGAAGTTGTTCATTGACGCATGACAATGAAAAATAAAATTAAACGTTTTTCAGTTGATCCTTTGTTTAGGTATTTCTATAATCACCTGAGTAATAATTAAAACAATAATTCGCCTCAGGCCTGTGAATGTTGGTGAATATTCACCAATATTTACTTCGCCTTCGGCGAATAATTGTTAAACAACTATTCCTAAATAAATTATAATAGAAATTATGATTTTAGGGTAACCTGAACAGGAGGCAAAAGACACATTATTTCGTCCAGGAGCTGTTCCTTGTCCAGGTCTTAACTTCACAGTGATCCTATCTGCCTTGAAGTTGGCTGGACCATAATCAGAAAGTTTGGCATTGCATTCTGGAAGTGAGCCAATCTCATAGGCCAGCAAACCAACAGTTTTCAGCAGTTGCTCACTGTTTCTCATCTCACAGTGCAAAGCACAAAGACTCATGGTAGAAAGGTCCTCATCAAGGAGGCATGTTAAATCATCTCGCAACCCTTTAAATCTATAAAATAGTACATTGAGGATTAATTAAATGAAGGTATACCTATGGTGGTGCCCGTCAGGTAAAAAAACAAATGACATCAAACAGAAATATCCAGCCATATGACACATTTTTTCTACTGAACAAATTGTTTATTTACGACCATTAACTAACTGTATAATTTATTATAAATCATTAAGGATGTTTTTAATTAGTTGTTCATGGTTATACTACAATGGTTAAATAAGAAACACTGACAATGATATCAGCAGGACCATCTGAATACATCCTGTGATTTATTTCGCACACATTTTCTAATATACATTTATTACATTACCCGCCAATGTTTGCCTTTGTTTGACTGAAGTGTTCCAGACAGACTTGAGTGATGCATCCCTACATCACAATCACATGCCTATTACAGCAAAAATAATATTAAGAATGAATACAATCTATTTTATTTTGCTTCAAAAAGTCAATAAATGAGGGGACCAGTCAAACAGTCACTGGAGGACCACCAAAAAATATTGTGCAAAATGTTGTATTTGTGTTAGCTGGACATCATTTAGCTCTTATTAATCAAGCAGCAGTTCTGTATGGGAGAATCCTGACTGAGGTCGTAAATACAAACCAAATACACCGAGGTCAAGATGCTCCTACATAGACCAACTTAACTCGGTTAATAAGATGTTTAATATATGGCAAAAACAAGAACAATTAAAACTATAACAGTTTCAAAAGATATCTAGGCACATTCTTATATTTGGACATTTCAAACTTAAATGTACAATCAAAAAACTTACTCTCAGTGCCAGGCAGAAAATGCAGAACTCTAGAGCAAGGCCTTGTCCACCAAGCTGAAAATCCTCATCATCGATCTTTGCCATCAGGAGCACCAAACCTTTGTAATCAAGGGTAACTGTATACAAAACAAATTGACTCAGTTTAATAACTGAGCAGTTTTCAGTGCAGTCTATAAATACAGTAATTGATTTTGCATTACTGTACAGGTTGATTAGAAATAGTTTAAATTTTATAACACCAACAACTAACTGTGGCTTGCTTGAAGGTATTTTCATGCCTGATTAATTTACATCAATTTTCTGATTACAGTGTAGTTCTCAGAGTTGTTTGCTTCTATTAATTGCAGATTGGCAAAAGTTATTCCTTTGGTTTTGCTAGCTTTGGCAACATTAGACACCTAGTGCTATTCAGTATGCCTCTATATGCACTGTCTTGGTTACTACAAATCAATGCAGTTGTTAATGTAAAAATTATCACTTTCAAGTTAAAAAGCTAAGAAAAAATTGTTCGGAAGGAAAAGTATATTTTAATGTGCATAAATAAGTGTCCCCAATTACTGAACTAATAATTATTAATAAAGGAATTTTAATTTTTTTTTCAGATCCAGTACCTTTAAAGCGTATACGATAGTGTTTGCCATCCACTTTAATCCCCATCTTTTTTAGCTTGTCCTTCTGCTTGTTCAAATTTAAGAACAGCTTCCTGAGTTCTTCCCTTGAAAATGCAAGATATACAAATAATAATAGGCTAACGTATACTAATAGGTGAAGATTCACAATCATTAATAGCCCTCTTACTTATAGTCTTAATTAAAGATGGCTAGTTTAAAATAATATTTGAAACAGAAGTTTGTGTAGTCAACATGATCTCCCAAATACTATTTACCAACTGCCAGCAACTTAATGCACACGAACATTCTAATGACAAATTCACTCATAATAAATTATTGGTTTCATACCCTTTTATTGAAATTTGGGTTTTTATTGTCTGCTTTCCACATCATTGCATCTGTAGCAAGTAGCATATAAGAGGATTATAAGATTTGAAACAGATCAAAGTCCTCCATCCTCATTGCCAATAAGGGTCAACTACTAAGACCGAACAATATACTGTCAAAATGTTATTATTAATTTTTTTTTAAAAAATTATGCACAGCAAGATAATTAAAATAGCTTAAATGTGGTTCTTCCCTGCAGTGGAAAGGTGTAAATTACCTCTTTTCCTTACAGTTGGCAATAGCCAGAGGATAAACTGATTTTGCACTCTGAGAGGACCGATGTTTAGCATCAAGGGGAACAATCCCAACTGCAACTTGATCTTTGCCTGTAATATAATAGAATGTATAAGATGATGATCCATGCAGCCATTATTAGTTTTAGAAAGATTGACATGTTCTTTTTAATGAAAGCAAAATAATTTAAAATAGCCATTCAGTTACCAAAGAAAGGGCGTCCATCAACTTTAAGATTGAAAACAATATCATCAGGAAGTGAGCCATGTAGACGCATCTCTCTGATGATCCAGACAGTCACATTTTCCAGGTTCACCTCATAACCTGGAACTTCATCAGGCAGACTTGCCACATCCACCAATGTTCTTGTGACATTGAATAGACCCTTTCGCAGTGCAGCAATGTTGTTTTTAATCGGGATGATGGGTTCATCTGATTTTTTCTAGAAAAGATAGTATTTGTACCAAATACAAATGTCAAAAATTACTAGTAAAATATCTGATTTCCAACACAAATATCAAATTATAGTGACAGGACTAGCTCTGGCTGTCCTCCATAGAAAGGTGTTTGCCCATCAATTAAAATGATACAAGTGAACTTAAACCAGGCTGGGACCAGCTAACTAAATAAACTACATTATACAGGTGTCCAGCATCATTGCATAAAAGGTGTGTTCGATTAACTTAAAATTTGGTACGAGCCCATTAGCAATGTCAGGTTTGGACCAATCATATATGCAAGCAAAAAACTTCTAAAAGGAATCAAATAGTTAAGGTATCATTGACGTCACCTATTGTTATTAATATGCAAACCAGAGAACTATTGGCTGGTGAAACAAATAATTCTTTTGTTTAACGTTTTGAACAGTTAATAACAAAAACAATGTTTGTAAACAAATATCTTCCCTATAGTCAAAGGCAATTATTAACATGGAAAAAGCACAAAAGTATTTAATCCACTATTCCTTGAGTTTTAATCAGCTTGCGTCATGCAAAAACTTTGCTCAAGCCTCTAGCTACTTACCCCAGTTCTTCCAAGTTTAGTCAGATTAGTCAAGTCTTGCCAACTACTGTCAGACAGTCGTGACTTGAGCTTGAACAGAAGGTAAATCCAGTCAGGGACCCTCATACACTCGA
>CAXHUQ010000350.1:135000-157500 GCA_964020085.1 Micromussa lordhowensis
AATTACAGAGGTCAGAACATTTGAGTGTTTGTTATTGCCGGCTACGAGATACACGTTGAAATGTCTTAAGTAAACATGTCTTTTGCTAAGGCGCCTTGAAAAACGTTTTACGATCGCACGCAAGTTTATTGTTTGCTGCGAAACTCTTATAAGCAAGCAAGAAGTGAAACGAGAGTTACTTAGTGTTGCCGCCAAATACATGCACTTTTTAGACTGCTGGCAGTCTGTTTTTCTCTCGCAACCGCGCGCTAAACACTCGTCCGAGTGACCTTCGGAGAAAGAAAGCCTTGCAGTCTAACATGCACCGTGTGTTTTGTTGTTTGTCACTGTCATTTTATTACTAGTAGCCGAAAGAGTCCCGGTGGGAAAATGAATGCCGAACTTTCAAGGGAACTCAAGAATATTTCGAAATAGGGGAAGTCCGAAGTAACTGATATTATATCACTGAATAACAAATCCAATAGATATGGTTTTGAAATAATATGGGGAATTCGTAATGGGGTCAGACAGTAGAAGCAAGCCGTGCATATTAATACTGGAACTCAATGTTAATTGAAAATCTGTTTCAACTCCGATTTTTAAAGTGTCAATTTTAAAAATCTGATAGCGGACTGAAACCAGACGGTGTCTTGCCAAAAAGGAGATAAAAAACTGCACACTGCGGGAGCCGGAAACGTACACGCATACTTAGTTAATTACCTTTCACACATTTTTAAATTGATGACACAATATTAGTAGAGCGTCTGTAGCAACCAAGGCTTCCAACAGCGCCCCAAAAAACACTCTTTGAGGCTCCTCATTGTCCGTGTATTTATGTTTCAGCAACTTTCGGGAATAAACACTACAGACTGCGTGATTCAAAGTTCGCCGAGTGGAGGTCTGCGTCTGGTGACAGACAAAAAAAACAAAAAAAACAAGAAGATCTTTTAGATCTTATAACCGCGCTTTCAAAGATTTAACTTTTTTCGTAGCACTACATTTGTAACGCAGTGCACATTCCAACGTAGACTGCGAGTGGTCTCTCTTTTGCTCGAAAATCGGTGGGGAAGACAGTAGGGAAGAACGCAAATCAGGTAAACGTGCGAGTGTGACATATGAGCAGGACTGTCTACGAGCGGCGGGTAGAGAAGCCGCGAGCCCTGATCAGTAGCGCGGGCGTTGGAAGACGAGTCACGCACTCACGTTCACTTGATTTGCGTTCTTCCCCAGACCAAGAGACACAAAAGAAAGTCAGGAACGATTTAGTGATAACTATGCGTTTACTCTTTCCTCGCTAGTTAGTTTTTTTTCCTAAATTAATGTACTTAATAAAGGATAATTTGGTTTTATCAACTGGGTTGATAATGTGAATTGTCCACCGTAAAGAGATTCGGAAGCTGACGTTTGGAGCGTTAGCCCTTCGTCGGAGTGAATCAAGGTTTTGTGGGCTGTGTGTGGTTTATATACAGAAATATGGAGCTACGCTATTGGTTGGTGCCTGGCAACGTGAAAAAAACAACAGAATGAATTAGTTGAATGAAAAGCGTTCTTGCTCTTAGGCCATCGAAGCTTGATTAAGAAAATAACACAAACAGCGGTGATGAACATTGTATTCCAATGCATTTTTAAAGAACTTGACGTTTCGTATGCTAGTCAACATACATTTTCAAAAGTGACCGTTACAATATTTGAAACCTATATCTACCTGGAGTTATGAAAACCGGGTCGGCAAAGCTTAATTTTTTGTGTAACTTTACACAACTTCCCATGTGTAAGATTAGCTTGTTTACTGTGTTGTTTACGGCTGATGTCAGTTTCTTTTCTTGTTTTCTGGTTGGGGATTTGTGTAGAAGTGCATGTAGACAAAATTGTCATCCCCCCCCCCCTTCCCTTTGCCCTTTATCCAATTGGCGTTAAGTTTGGCCCAGGCTACACTCCTCTGAATTTCAGTTCGCGCGGTGACTCTAAAGGGAGCCAACCGATCAGCGTTCTACAACTGCTGTCTAAAGGAAGTCTGCCCGAGGACATCATTAAGTCCAATGAAGGTGCAAGTCTAACGATTTGCTAGCAAGCGTCGTCCATTATCGTACATGAGAAGGCCCACTGAAAACGGGACGTCATTTAGCCCCGTAATATGCGGGCCGTTCGCACTGTGGCGATAATGTTGAGCTTGCTTTAGACAGCAGAAAGCTTTAGCCACATCAATTTAGGGCTTAGACGTGCAATGGACTAGACACTTGTAGCTGCTGTTGGCGTTATTTGCTCTGAACTTTGATGTAGCTAAAGACTTAGAAAAAAATCTGTTGAAATCTGGATCTGCCGTTCCGCGCTCGAAACAAATCAAGTTCATCCGGGACATTGCTATTTGCAAGCAAAGCATGGCCGCGAGCAGAGTGAAGAACATGAGTTCAAGCGCTGATCGTGAGTAGAATTTCCTTGTTTGATCAATTTTAGGCGTTCTCGGCTTCGCTAACTATCAGAACTGTCTGTGATTCGCCAGCGCGGAAGAAATTTATTTGCGTGGCTTCCGGGCGATAATTGATGTAACGACAACATGTTGAGTGTTCGCTCACTGCTAACTATGGCTTATTTTGGTGGAATTTCAATCGATTCTCGATGTAGGAAGCTCTTGTTCAGTCTATTTAGGACGATGCAGGCCTTTAGAAAGTTATAGATAAGCTCTCCGCCGCGGACTTGACATAGTGTACGTTCGTGTTTATTTAGACTCGAATTTCATTTTGAAGCAGTGTTAATTAACTTGTACAATTCGTGATTCAACGAAAATACGGCGAATTTAGTCTTCCTGGCCTCGAAAGGCATACAGAAGAGTTCTTTCCTTTTATTTGAGCTACGATAAGGTTTTGCTGACTATTTAAGTTGCTATGAGAGCCTGAACCAGTGTAGCGAAAGTGTGTGAATGTGTGATTTCCGATGGTGTTGACAGGTATGTGATGTCTTGTTTAAGTGCGGTTTCGCCAAAATAGTCTGTGCCAGGCATTAATATGGTTACGTCGGTGTTAAGCTTAGCTGATCGTACCTTGGAAAAAGCATTTCTCGACTCGGCAAAATTGTATCTTGGTATAGTTTCAGCGGGCTCTAATGACATTGAACCATAGGCCAGTCTTTGTGCAGACAAGGTGACAAATTGTGCACTATGTTTCATTCAGTTTGTTGTCTATTCCATGCGAAATTTTGTTTATCGGACCGCGAGAAAAGTAGTGTTTTGCTGACTATATAAGTTGCTATGTAAGCCTTAATCAGGCACTTTATCGCTGTAGCGAACTCAGCTTAAAAAGTTCTAGACTGAAATGACACCGCTTTGAAACTTCGCCGGAAGTCAGGTTACTGAATAAATGTTCTAAAATTTGCGTCATTTTAAACTTCGACTCGTTGGAATGCTTCTAGGGATCATTAACCTACTGCCCGGCGTCAGATAAAAGCTTTTAATCGGCCTTTGGACGAATGTTATTGTTTTTAACTGCCAAGTAGTAAAATGAGTCGTTATTTTTGCTAGCCCGGTTTTCAAAAAACCAGGTATATATCTCACAGAATTCACAGAGCAACAACTGTAAATTCGTTCCAGGTCAATGAAATGTGTCTCACGATTCGCCCATACATGCCTTTCATTTGTCGGCGAGCTCATCTGGTATAAAAAAGCACTTTTCTAGGTGTAATCATCCTCATATTCTTTTTATGCGCTCTGAGGCATTGTAGAGCGATGGTAGATTACTATGTGACATTGAAATATCAGGCAAAACCCAGAGCTATCGTCTGAAAAGTGTTTGTAACTTTAAAGTAACTCTATCCTGCTTCAATTTGCTTTGCAAACAACATAATTGGACTTGAGGGACTTAATCCATTGAGATATCTACCTGGAGTTATGAAAACCGGGTCGGCAAAGCTTAATTTTTTGTGTAACTTTACACAACTTCCCATGTGTAAGATTAGCTTGTTTACTGTGTTGTTTACGGCTGATGTCAGTTTCTTTTCTTGTTTTCTGGTTGGGGATTTGTGTAGAAGTGCATGTAGACAAAATTGTCATGCCCCCCCCTTCCCTTTGCCCTTTATCCAATTGGCGTTAAGTTTGGCCCAGGCTACACTCCTCTGAATTTCAGTTCGCGCGGTGACTCTAAAGGGAGCCAACCGATCAGCGTTCTACAACTGCTGTCTAAAGGAATTCTGCCCGAGGACATCATTAAGTCCAATGAAGGTGCAAGTCTAACGATTTGCTAGCAAGCGTCGTCCATTATCGTACATGAGAAGGCCCACTGAAAACGGGACGTCATTTAGCCCCGTAATATGCGGGCCGTTCGCACTGTGGCGATAATGTTGAGCTTGCTTTAGACAGCAGAAAGCTTTAGCCACATCAATTTAGGGCTTAGACGTGCAATGGACTAGACACTTGTAGCTGCTGTTGGCGTTATTTGCTCTGAACTTTGATGTAGCTAAAGACTTAGAAAAAAATCTGTTGAAATCTGGATCTGCCGTTCCGCGCTCGAAACAAATCAAGTTCATCCGGGACATTGCTATTTGCAAGCAAAGCATGGCCGCGAGCAGAGTGAAGAACATGAGTTCAAGCGCTGATCGTGAGTAGAATTTCCTTGTTTGATCAATTTTAGGCGTTCTCGGCTTCGCTAACTATCAGAACTGTCTGTGATTCGCCAGCGCGGAAGAAATTTATTTGCGTGGCTTCCGGGCGATAATTGATGTAACGACAACATGTTGAGTGTTCGCTCACTGCTAACTATGGCTTATTTTGGTGGAATTTCAATCGATTCTCGATGTAGGAAGCTCTTGTTCAGTCTATTTAGGACGATGCAGGCCTTTAGAAAGTTATAGATAAGCTCTCCGCCGCGGACTTGACATAGTGTACGTTCGTGTTTATTTAGACTCGAATTTCATTTTGAAGCAGTGTTAATTAACTTGTACAATTCGTGATTCAACGAAAATACGGCGAATTTAGTCTTCCTGGCCTCGAAAGGCATACAGAAGAGTTCTTTCCTTTTATTTGAGCTACGATAAGGTTTTGCTGACTATTTAAGTTGCTATGAGAGCCTGAACCAGTGTAGCGAAAGTGTGTGAATGTGTGATTTCCGATGGTGTTGACAGGTATGTGATGTCTTGTTTAAGTGCGGTTTCGCCAAAATAGTCTGTGCCAGGCATTAATATGGTTACGTCGGTGTTAAGCTTAGCTGATCGTACCTTGGAAAAAGCATTTCTCGACTCGGCAAAATTGTATCTTGGTATAGTTTCAGCGGGCTCTAATGACATTGAACCATAGGCCAGTCTTTGTGCAGACAAGGTGACAAATTGTGCACTATGTTTCATTCAGTTTGTTGTCTATTCCATGCGAAATTTTGTTTATCGGACCGCGAGAAAAGTAGTGTTTTGCTGACTATATAAGTTGCTATGTAAGCCTTAATCAGGCACTTTATCGCTGTAGCGAACTCAGCTTAAAAAGTTCTAGACTGAAATGACACCGCTTTGAAACTTCGCCGGAAGTCAGGTTACTGAATAAATGTTCTAAAATTTGCGTCATTTTAAACTTCGACTCGTTGGAATGCTTCTAGGGATCATTAACCTACTGCCCGGCGTCAGATAAAAGCTTTTAATCGGCCTTTGGACGAATGTTATTGTTTTTAACTGCCAAGTAGTAAAATGAGTCGTTATTTTTGCTAGCCCGGTTTTCAAAAAACCAGGTATATATCTCACAGAATTCACAGAGCAACAACTGTAAATTCGTTCCAGGTCAATGAAATGTGTCTCACGATTCGCCCATACATGCCTTTCATTTGTCGGCGAGCTCATCTGGTATAAAAAAGCACTTTTCTAGGTGTAATCATCCTCATATTCTTTTTATGCGCTCTGAGGCATTGTAGAGCGATGGTAGATTACTATGTGACATTGAAATATCAGGCAAAACCCAGAGCTATCGTCTGAAAAGTGTTTGTAACTTTAAAGTAACTCTATCCTGCTTCAATTTGCTTTGCAAACAACATAATTGGACTTGAGGGACTTAATCCATTGAGATATCTACCTGGAGTTATGAAAACCGGGTCGGCAAAGCTTAATTTTTTGTGTAACTTTACACAACTTCCCATGTGTAAGATTAGCTTGTTTACTGTGTTGTTTACGGCTGATGTCAGTTTCTTTTCTTGTTTTCTGGTTGGGGATTTGTGTAGAAGTGCATGTAGACAAAATTGTCATGCCCCCCCCTTCCCTTTGCCCTTTATCCAATTGGCGTTAAGTTTGGCCCAGGCTACACTCCTCTGAATTTCAGTTCGCGCGGTGACTCTAAAGGGAGCCAACCGATCAGCGTTCTACAACTGCTGTCTAAAGGAATTCTGCCCGAGGACATCATTAAGTCCAATGAAGGTGCAAGTCTAACGATTTGCTAGCAAGCGTCGTCCATTATCGTACATGAGAAGGCCCACTGAAAACGGGACGTCATTTAGCCCCGTAATATGCGGGCCGTTCGCACTGTGGCGATAATGTTGAGCTTGCTTTAGACAGCAGAAAGCTTTAGCCACATCAATTTAGGGCTTAGACGTGCAATGGACTAGACACTTGTAGCTGCTGTTGGCGTTATTTGCTCTGAACTTTGATGTAGCTAAAGACTTAGAAAAAAATCTGTTGAAATCTGGATCTGCCGTTCCGCGCTCGAAACAAATCAAGTTCATCCGGGACATTGCTATTTGCAAGCAAAGCATGGCCGCGAGCAGAGTGAAGAACATGAGTTCAAGCGCTGATCGTGAGTAGAATTTCCTTGTTTGATCAATTTTAGGCGTTCTCGGCTTCGCTAACTATCAGAACTGTCTGTGATTCGCCAGCGCGGAAGAAATTTATTTGCGTGGCTTCCGGGCGATAATTGATGTAACGACAACATGTTGAGTGTTCGCTCACTGCTAACTATGGCTTATTTTGGTGGAATTTCAATCGATTCTCGATGTAGGAAGCTCTTGTTCAGTCTATTTAGGACGATGCAGGCCTTTAGAAAGTTATAGATAAGCTCTCCGCCGCGGACTTGACATAGTGTACGTTCGTGTTTATTTAGACTCGAATTTCATTTTGAAGCAGTGTTAATTAACTTGTACAATTCGTGATTCAACGAAAATACGGCGAATTTAGTCTTCCTGGCCTCGAAAGGCATACAGAAGAGTTCTTTCCTTTTATTTGAGCTACGATAAGGTTTTGCTGACTATTTAAGTTGCTATGAGAGCCTGAACCAGTGTAGCGAAAGTGTGTGAATGTGTGATTTCCGATGGTGTTGACAGGTATGTGATGTCTTGTTTAAGTGCGGTTTCGCCAAAATAGTCTGTGCCAGGCATTAATATGGTTACGTCGGTGTTAAGCTTAGCTGATCGTACCTTGGAAAAAGCATTTCTCGACTCGGCAAAATTGTATCTTGGTATAGTTTCAGCGGGCTCTAATGACATTGAACCATAGGCCAGTCTTTGTGCAGACAAGGTGACAAATTGTGCACTATGTTTCATTCAGTTTGTTGTCTATTCCATGCGAAATTTTGTTTATCGGACCGCGAGAAAAGTAGTGTTTTGCTGACTATATAAGTTGCTATGTAAGCCTTAATCAGGCACTTTATCGCTGTAGCGAACTCAGCTTAAAAAGTTCTAGACTGAAATGACACCGCTTTGAAACTTCGCCGGAAGTCAGGTTACTGAATAAATGTTCTAAAATTTGCGTCATTTTAAACTTCGACTCGTTGGAATGCTTCTAGGGATCATTAACCTACTGCCCGGCGTCAGATAAAAGCTTTTAATCGGCCTTTGGACGAATGTTATTGTTTTTAACTGCCAAGTAGTAAAATGAGTCGTTATTTTTGCTAGCCCGGTTTTCAAAAAACCAGGTATATATCTCACAGAATTCACAGAGCAACAACTGTAAATTCGTTCCAGGTCAATGAAATGTGTCTCACGATTCGCCCATACATGCCTTTCATTTGTCGGCGAGCTCATCTGGTATAAAAAAGCACTTTTCTAGGTGTAATCATCCTCATATTCTTTTTATGCGCTCTGAGGCATTGTAGAGCGATGGTAGATTACTATGTGACATTGAAATATCAGGCAAAACCCAGAGCTATCGTCTGAAAAGTGTTTGTAACTTTAAAGTAACTCTATCCTGCTTCAATTTGCTTTGCAAACAACATAATTGGACTTGAGGGACTTAATCCATTGAGATATCATATCTCACAGAATTCACAGAGCAACAACTGTAAATTCGTTCCAGGTCAATGAAATGTGTCTCACGATTCGCCCATACATGCCTTTCATTTGTCGGCGAGCTCATCTGGTATAAAAAAGCACTTTTCTAGGTGTAATCATCCTCATATTCTTTTTATGCGCTCTGAGGCATTGTAGAGCGATGGTAGATTACTATGTGACATTGAAATATCAGGCAAAACCCAGAGCTATCGTCTGAAAAGTGTTTGTAACTTTAAAGTAACTCTATCCTGCTTCAATTTGCTTTGCAAACAACATAATTGGACTTGAGGGACTTAATCCATTGAGATATCTACCTGGAGTTATGAAAACCGGGTCGGCAAAGCTTAATTTTTTGTGTAACTTTACACAACTTCCCATGTGTAAGATTAGCTTGTTTACTGTGTTGTTTACGGCTGATGTCAGTTTGTTTTCTTGTTTTCTGGTTGGGGATTTGTGTAGAAGTGCATGTAGACAAAATTGTCATCCCCCCCCCCCCTTCCCTTTGCCCTTTATCCAATTGGCGTTAAGTTTGGCCCAGGCTACACTCCTCTGAATTTCAGTTCGCGCGGTGACTCTAAAGGGAGCCAACCGATCAGCGTTCTACAACTGCTGTCTAAAGGAAGTCTGCCCGAGGACATCATTAAGTCCAATGAAGGTGCAAGTCTAACGATTTGCTAGCAAGCGTCGTCCATTATCGTACATGAGAAGGCCCACTGAAAACGGGACGTCATTTAGCCCCGTAATATGCGGGCCGTTCGCACTGTGGCGATAATGTTGAGCTTGCTTTAGACAGCAGAAAGCTTTAGCCACATCAATTTAGGGCTTAGACGTGCAATGGACTAGACACTTGTAGCTGCTGTTGGCGTTATTTGCTCTGAACTTTGATGTAGCTAAAGACTTAGAAAAAAATCTGTTGAAATCTGGATCTGCCGTTCCGCGCTCGAAACAAATCAAGTTCATCCGGGACATTGCTATTTGCAAGCAAAGCATGGCCGCGAGCAGAGTGAAGAACATGAGTTCAAGCGCTGATCGTGAGTAGAATTTCCTTGTTTGATCAATTTTAGGCGTTCTCGGCTTCGCTAACTATCAGAACTGTCTGTGATTCGCCAGCGCGGAAGAAATTTATTTGCGTGGCTTCCGGGCGATAATTGATGTAACGACAACATGTTGAGTGTTCGCTCACTGCTAACTATGGCTTATTTTGGTGGAATTTCAATCGATTCTCGATGTAGGAAGCTCTTGTTCAGTCTATTTAGGACGATGCAGGCCTTTAGAAAGTTATAGATAAGCTCTCCGCCGCGGACTTGACATAGTGTACGTTCGTGTTTATTTAGACTCGAATTTCATTTTGAAGCAGTGTTAATTAACTTGTACAATTCGTGATTCAACGAAAATACGGCGAATTTAGTCTTCCTGGCCTCGAAAGGCATACAGAAGAGTTCTTTCCTTTTATTTGAGCTACGATAAGGTTTTGCTGACTATTTAAGTTGCTATGAGAGCCTGAACCAGTGTAGCGAAAGTGTGTGAATGTGTGATTTCCGATGGTGTTGACAGGTATGTGATGTCTTGTTTAAGTGCGGTTTCGCCAAAATAGTCTGTGCCAGGCATTAATATTGTTACGTCGGTGTTAAGCTTAGCTGATCGTACCTTGGAAAAAGCATTTCTCGACTCGGCAAAATTGTATCTTGGTATAGTTTCAGCGGGCTCTAATGACATTGAACCATAGGCCAGTCTTTGTGCAGACAAGGTGACAAATTGTGCACTCGTTCTGTAATGAGTGATGCGCGATGTTCACGCGGCAATGGTTTGTTTATCTTAATCAGAGTCACTTTTGGACAGCTAGTTCGCGTTTACTTGCTTTTGGCAGCAAAAATATATTCATGTAATAACAATTTAATCGTTTAAAGCGAAATAATATATCAATCCAGGGATGCTGCCACAACAAACGAGCAAGATATGCATGTATACCTCGTTCTTTAAGCGTCAGCGACAATATGACACGTTAAAGCGAAAGAAATTATCAATCGAGAGATACTGCCACAAGGCAGCGAGCCAGATATGCATGTATACTTCGTTCTTTAAGCGTGGGCGACGATTGGACTCATTTAAAGCGAAATAAATTATCAATCTAGAGATAATAGCTTGTTACAACAGCTGTCGTTGGTTTCTATCATTTAAAATGGTCTTCAGCAAAGCAAACTTCTTCCCATCTTCGATTCGGCGACTGAATAAAATTCGACGTTTGAAACTATTCATGTTGAGTTCGTCACTGCAGTAGCACGACGTTTGAAATAGGCATTAGCTTACAAGTTTGATTGGCAAAAGATAAACGGCCGCCACAAGAAGAGAAGTTGAGGAGGAGTGGTTCCTGCATTTTATTTCTATGCGTAAATAAATTTGGCCTTCATCAACTTTTTGGATTGTGATAATATCAGCCAAGAGATAAAGCGGTCACTGCGCACGACAGTTCGTTTCTTTGTTTCTTTGAAAGGCGCAGTAAGAGAATATTTTGATGTTTGTCATTGCCAAAGCGATTTTTAGAAATCGCACATGGTATTTTTTGGCTTTGTGCCGGCTGATTCAAGACCGACAAAGTAAGAAAGCAACAAAAGAAAAAGCCGGACAAAGAAACCAATCATCTAAAAGAAAAGAACTTAAGTTAAGTTCAGAGAAATAGCACAGCAAATTTATTAAAGAGAATATTTGATTTTGTTCATTGACTTTTTCCGACTTGTTAGCTACTAAAGAATCTGTTTTGTAGGTGGTTCCTAAAAGAGCGTCACTATTATGTACTTGACAAACCTGCACCAATTCGCTTTTAAAGAACCGCTTCTCTTGCGCTCTCGCTCCTTCGTTTGCGTTCTTTTTAGTAAACCTAAATTAAACGAGTAGCTGCGTCAAGTCCTTCACGGCTGCATTTGTGTGTTCCTTTACAAACATAACAAATGTCCCTGCTGGCCAAGAAGGTGCTTGACTTGAAAGTCTCTCCTTTTTGTGTGTTTTTGTATTGTGGGTGGTTGGGCACTTTGAGATGTTTGCACTAAACAAAAGAGGTGCTAAAATGTGCGCAGAAGCCTACACACTAAACTTTCCTAAGTGACAATAAGTTGAATTATTGCTGTCCTCTTCTTAAAATCCTATCAAAGGTGTAATGTAAACAGTCTTGGTCTTACTCTGTCAGATGTAGAAACGATAGATGACGGAGTAATAAAACTTCGACGCAAGTCCCTAATCGAGATAGCCGTATTCGCGAAGTAATTAAACGACCAAACAAACGCCCTTTTCTTAGAGTTTCCTTTTCCTCTGCTAAATTTAATCGATTTATTTAGGTCCCGCTAATGATTCTGTGTATTGTGTTAACGTGTTGTGAGCGTTTTACCGTCTTTGTTCCTGTTTTTTGGGGCCAGGAGAGAGAAATAGTTTGTGGTTCATCATTATCCTGTAATTCTTTTCAAACATTTGTAATTATTTTTTTTCGCAGTGTACCTGAAAAACCTGCACCCCTGTTAATAAGATATGGAGTTCTATGAAAAACGCATAGCTAAAATTAAGATAAATTTTAATGTTGGTCATTGCTTTTGCAGACTGAGTGGCTATTAAAAGACGGTTTTCAAAGACACTTCTCCTGCACATTTACTCTTTCGTTTGTATTTGTCCCCAATTCAACCGATTGAAAGCCAGCCGAGCACACATTTTTAATTCCGTGGGAGGCAGTAAACGGACACTGTCTAGGACGCGGCCACCAAAATCAGTGATAAGCTTTATCAATCTATCTCTACCGAGTGCCATGTTCCTGATACGTACGTTGCGGCGTGGCAGGAAAAATCATGGCCTGCTATGGCCTGGGTACTTAGTTTTGATTTGTGTTTTGTGTAGATGACAGAATTTTTACTTATACAGTTGGCTATGTAAATCAAATTTCTTCTAAAGAGAAAGATGTCAATTCATATTGTCACGAGCATGTGCCAAAAATAATTTCCTTTCTTTATCACTTCCGATAAAAATACCCCGATGGTAGCTCTGCAAATTTACCGTGGGAAAGCAAGCTTATATCAGTATTTTGGGTGTTGTATAAAAATTCCTTTAATATTTTAAATTTATTTGAAGTTAGCCGGGAAAGGACTTAAACACCGATTGAGGGGTTAATAGAAAACTGTGATATATGCACTGTTGATCAATGACAATGGTTTTATTTGGTGGCTCCTAAAAGAGCCGTTTTGTTTGTTGTCGATGGGCTTGATGAACTCCATCTGGTTTATTCTTCGTCTGAACTTGAACTTATCCAAGACAGGTCGATTTTCTCTGGAAATCAGACAAAAACAAGAATTAGCCACTATTATCATTGAATGAAACGAACAATAATAAAATAAATCACGATACTGTTTTGGAGAAGGCCTACTCTGGGACCTTAAGTCGCCGTAACTTAAGGCGACTTTGGGCGACTTTGGGCGATTTAAGGCGACTTAAGGCGACTTAAGCGAAATTGGCCAAATAAACATTGCGACTTTAGGCGACTTAAGGCAACTTTAGGCGACTTAAGGCGATTTTAGGCAACTTAAGGCGACTTAAGGCAACTTTAGGCGACTTAAGGCGATTTTAGGCAACTTAAGGCGACTTAAGGCAATTTTAGGCGACTTAATTTCACTAGAGTGATACAAACCTAAACTTAGCAACAGTTTCTCCATATACTTTAAAATTTTCAACAAAGTTTTTTGCTATAAACCAATATTGTACCAGTCATCTGTTTACTTTTGTATTCACACAAGTCATCATATACTCAAATATCCAGATTTCAAACCATTTTTTTTAAATGCTATTTAAGATAGAATTACCACCAACACTGAACAGTTACTATCATAAGAATAATGACAACAATAAATACAAGCAAGGTAGCATGAATATTAGTGAAGATATCACAATAAAAACCAACATCAAAAAAATATATAAAAATATAGGAGTGATTGCAGAATACCCAGCCCATGGCCAGCCATTTACATGTGTCGGTATGCTTTGAAGAACCAGGTATATAACAATAGTTGCTACTCTTATTTAATGAGATGCAAATAAGTGGGCCAGGTATTCTGCAATCTAGCCAAAATATACATTCAAAGTGACAAAAATTTAAAATTTAAGAAAAGAGACATGATTTAGCTTGGTTTAATTACAAATATTTATATATTTTCCGTAATTGAAACAACAAGTAAATTAAAATAAATTAATCTTATTTACATGCATTTATTTTACAATGCTTCCCAAATTATAAAAATGGTTATTTTGGTAGACTTATCTGCCATGTTTTTGGCATCTCCACTGTCAATTTTGGCATGGGAGTTTGGCAAGTGCACGCCTTTCCAAAGTTGCTCAGTCCTTTTCAGGGACCTAGTCAATTTGCTGCTCTCCTGCCTCAGTCAGAAAAAGCATTCCAATACCATAATGAGTACCGAATGCTAAGGTCCTTTGTAAGAACACTTCCTTTCGAATTTCACCAGCTACTTGTGTGGCGCCAGAAAACTTTGACGACCCAGTTTATATAGTGAATCGAGTTTTTTTTTTTTTTACCACGGTTGATCAGACCACCAGGAGACATGCCTTCCAAGTTTTCACTGCTTTTCACCTGGCACATTACAAATGTCCAGAACGACATTTTCACAACGAAATACTTGAAATTCATGGTCTCCGCCATTTTGATTATCCCAGTAACCCTTGCGCCGCTAACTGGTTTCCATGCTTCAAAGAGACAAGAAATCACGCGTGTTTTCGGCCTCAAAATTCTCCTGCTCAATGTTCCCGATTGTAGATTTATTTCAAATCAACCATTTCAACTTTAAGTGAGAATTAGTTTCGCGTTTTGTTTTCTTTCTCTTTTTTTTTTTGTAAGCGCCCCACAGGTGGCCCAAGCTCGATATATGAGTAGCTCTATGTGGACCTTTGCATTGTTACGTGACTCGAGCGATTTGCATATTTATAAAGATTTGTATGGGGAAAGAAGTAAACCCGAAAAAAAAACGAAAGATTACCGTTGAATTACAATAAAAACCGCTTACCTGAATTCCAGCTCCGCTTTCTTTGTGCGCTGTGTGATTTTTTAACTGATTTAGAGCGGTTTAGCGTAGTTTAGGTTCCAACGGTTTCTTCTCTAATATATATACACAAGGTAGGACACTCGAGCTCGAACGGCGACCGGATCAACTGAAGGAGAACGGCCATAAATTCCTTCCAAAGGCTCCAATCACCTCAAAATCCACGTGGCCCTCGGGAGATAGTCGTCAAACACATCCGTGCCTATCCTTCGAGGACCGTCGGCACAGGAAGGAAATTATTTCTCCGCGATCTCCACAATCTTGTCCGTTGAGCTCCATCGAAAACGGCTTTATTCGGTTGTCCCGTGCACGGCCGTTTGAAAAATGGCTTAGCGACCCGGCCTAAAGGTAAAATTTCTCACTCACACGGTGGACCAAGGTAAAATGACCCCGAGAACAATCACACCCTCTTGCCTACCCTCGGGCCTTCATTTGCTCACGCCATCGTTTATGCCGGCCAATCCGAACTCGTTCCAGAAGTCGAAATGGCGTAAACGGCGTAAACGATGGCGTGAGCAAATGAAGGCCCGAGGGTAGGCAAGAGGGTGTGATTGTTCTCGGGGTCATTTTATCTTGGTCCACTGTGTGAGTGAGAAATTTAACCTTTAAGCCGGGTCGCTAAGAAATTTTTCAAACGGCCGTGCACGGGACATCCGAATAAAGCCGTTTTCGATGGAGCTCAACGGACAAGATTGTGGAGATCGCGGAGAAATAATTTCCTTCCTGTGCCGACGGTCCTCGAAGGATAGGCACGGATGTGTTTGGCGACTATCTCCTGAGGGCCACGTGGAGTTTTGAGGCGATCGGAGCCTTTGGAAGGAATTTATGGCCGTTCTCCTTCAGTTGATCCGGTCGCCGTTCGAGCTCGAGTGTCCCACCTTGTGTATATATATGTCTGGATTTATGAAAACCGTGTTAAAACGAATATATGATCAAGTGATTTTTTTTTAATTGCTTATTTCTTCAATTTAATTTTCTTCCTTGCTCTCGCTATGACAGCAGATTGTAATTCGTACCTAGCATGAAATGTAGAGAACTTCTTGCCGCATGTTTCATTGATCTTCCCTTTTTTTAAAATTATTTATCCTACCCCCCCCCCCCTTCGAATTTCTACTAGGTTTAGTCCAGGCTTCACTCGTTTGAATTCAGTTCGCCCGTTCGTTGACTCTGACATGGAGCCGATCGCTTAGCGTTCTGTATTTGCTGTCTAAAGGAAGTCTGCCTGAGGACATCATTAAGTCCAATGAAGGTGCAGGTCTAACGGTTTGCTAGCAAGCGTCGTCTATTATCCCACGCGGTAAGGCGGGCCTGATATGTATCAACGGAACATTTAGTCCCGTAAGAGTAGGCCGTTTGCCCTGTAGCGATAATGTTGTGCTTGCTTTAGACAGCAAAGATCTTTAGCCACACCAATTTAGGGCTTATAGGTGCAATGGACTAGACATTTCCAGCTGCTGTTGGCGTTATTTGCCCTGAACTTTGATTTGGCTAAAGACTTAGAAAAAAATCTGTTGAAATCTGGATATGCCATTCCGCGCTCGACAAAAATCAAGTTCATCCGGGACATTGCTATTTGCGAGCAAAGCATGGCCCCGAGCAGAGTGAAGAACATGAGTTCAAGGGCTGATCCTGAGTAGAATTTCCTTGTTTGATCAATTTTAGGCGTTCTCGGCTTCGCTAACTATCAGAACTGTCTGCGATTCGCCAGCGCGGAAGAATTTTATTTGCGCGTCTTCCGGCTGATGATTGATCAGTTTGTTGAAGTGTTGACATGTTGAAGTGCTCGCCAACTCATGATTATGGCCTAGTTTGTTTAAAGTTCGATCCATTCTCGATGTAGGAAGCTCTTGTTTAGTCCATTTAGGACGATGCAGGTTATAGAAAGCTAAACTTGATCAACTGTCCGCCGCCGTTTTTGACATCTGTGCTTTCGTGTGTTTATGTAGACCGTGGCTCCAATTTCATGTTCAAAGCACTCTTAATTAAATTGTACAATTCATGATTCATCGAAAAGACGGTGAAACTAGTCTTCCTGGCCTGAAAAGGCATCCAGGAGAGTTATTCCCCTTTATTTGAGCTACGATAAGCCTTGTGGAAAGCTAGCGCTAAGACAGAATTGTATCACGATTATCAGTGACAAATCAAATTCTGTGGCTACGTTTTTGCGAATCCAGACAGATATTGAAAGTAAATGTCACGTAAGGGTTACTAGTTGGCTGAAATGTAGAAGCAAATAGTCCATTTGACTGCTTACAATGCTCTTTTTGCCATGACTGGCTAATTTAATGCCTAGGAAAGACATAGCGAGGTCATTTAGCTAAAATCACAGAGGTTAAACATATCTAAATTAGTGCCACGAATCAAGTGATCAATTTAAGCTCTGATTAAGCTTTGTTTGGCTAGTTCGACTCATTTGAAGCGAATTCAAAGGCTTGCATAGGCATGGCATAGCTTCTATTAGAGAGTACATAAGGTAGAAAGCACTCTCAGTACTACATGGTTTTATTTATGTACACTATCTGACCGATTTCCTAAAAACGTGCCTGCTGTTTTTAGTGCCTGCAGTCTTTAACACGGTTTTCATAAATCCAGACATATATTGGCACAGAATGTTCGGAACTGATCGGAGAATGCCCTGATTTTGACTCTAGACGCCTTGGAAAGATGGACAGAAATTAGAAATGCTCGCTTTTTGGCCTCTCTGTGTCATCCAGTCTTATTCCCTTGAAATAATTATTGGCACAGAATGTTCAGTTGACCGAGCTTTTATATGGAGACGTTCGTCTGCTTGTAAGCCACTAGAAAAGGCTGTACTAGTGAACAGCTTACCCTAGCACGTGTAACACCTTAAACATGAATAGTGCTTTAATGCTTTGCACCAATGCTATCGTTCGTTATAACCTTCTGAAGGTAACAAAGCTACAATGTTTTAGCTTGAGCTACAATAAAGCTTACAGTTTGCTGACCTTTGGAATACAACTGCTCAATAGCTCTATAGAAAGTGATGCCGCCATGAAAGGCTCATTGAGTACGTACGTCACGCTTCATTAACTATATTTTACTGGCGTGACAGTAAAATCTCATTTAATGTCGTTGTTCCTAGCGAATGTAAGCTAACCGTCGCGACTTGCAATTGAACCAGAGCTACTTAATGAAATACAAACAACTCGTGATGGCGTTAATGGGGGAACACTGCCTTGCGTTTGGTTAGCCCATGCGACTTCCGGCGATAGCGTGACAAAACAACCTCACTTATCTCCCCAGCACTACGAGCTGAATGACAGACAGCACGTGCTGGATCGGACAATAGTATCGGTTAGCAAGCGATGTTCAAAGGCGATGAAAAAACAACAAGCTTGGGGGAAGTCGCTGCTTTAACCGCCACTGATGCATGCAAGGCAATGCATCCCCCAAGCCATGAAAGCCGGTGAAAAGCTAGTTCAACGAGAAATGTTCTACAACGTTAGCCATCCTGGGAGCTACTGACTCTAATGTAGATTGAGGAGTTCTTATATAAAGCTGGTAGCAATCTGAGGATCAGCGACCCATGACTTTAATAAGCCAATCTGGCAAGCCGGCAGCAGCGGTAACCGACGCAGCACCTATGCGGAAGCTATGGCCCTTGAGACTCTGGTAAGGAAGACCTGCCACCCTCGAACTGTCCCGTAGAAGGTGCGAAACCGCTCCCCGGGTCAGCAAATTACCTGTCTGGAAGTAAAATAAGGGACCCCGTTGTGGCTGTGCTAAGAGCAAGTACTCTCGCATAGCCGACACAGCGCAAAGGGTGGACGAAGTGCGAGCGATGGTGAGAGATTGCCCTCGCCTGTAAATGTCTGTTTTTGACGATTTTAGCTGCACTGTCATGCGCTGCGGGCATGCTAGGGTCGGATGAAAGGCTATACAATCGGTAGAAAGATCAAAAGGCGGTCTAAATTTGCGGACACTGCTGTAGGTAAATTCACTGCATCGCAGGAAGGCAAAAAAAGCTAAATTGAAGGCGGCCCAGATCATGGAGAAATCTTGGGGGCTAAGCCATGATTGCAGAACAGGACGGATTGCGGAGAGAACCTGAGGGGTAACCGGTTGACGGCGAATACGCTGTTCGCCTTGGTAGCGGAGAATACCGCGTAAAACCTTGTGGAGAAGAAGCTTGCCCTTCAGAGGGTCACTGTACCCGGCAGTGATATGGAGGTTGCGAACAGCTGCTAAATAGAGTTTAATTGTGCTATGACGGACCGTTCTAGCGAGATAAGAGGCAAAATAAACAAGAGTCCCCTCGGAGGCGGGTAGGATATCCCCATCTGGACCTAGGAGGCGATTCATCAGGCAGAATTGTAAAAAGCATTTTTCCCCACAGCTGTAGGCTCGATTTGTGTTCTTGGAAAGACCCCAAGAGGCGTAGGTGAGCACCTCCGCTCTCAAAGGGTCATTAGTGAAGGCGGGATGGTACAAGGAAACTGGTCGGCGTCGGGTGCGAGGGCCCAGAAACGCTGCATCTGAAATCGGGAGAGGGCATCAACAATCTCATTTGAAACAACTGGAACATGACGGGCCCTTACGAGAAAATTATGTTCCATGGATAGGAGAACAAGCTTTCTGACCAGTTCCATGATAAGGGGAGCTTTTGAATGCCCCGAATTTATGATAGATACCACTGACTCATTATCGCACCAAAACTGCAAACGTTTTCCCTTGAAAAGTGGGTGCCATATAGTGCAGGCAACAACGATGTGGAAGAGTTCTTGCCATTCAATGCTTATTCCCCGCTCTCGGTCCAAAAGCATATGGGGAGGCCAGTGCCCTTGGAACCACTTTCCCTGAAAATAACCACCGAACCCCACGGAGCCCGCTGCGTCAGTGTAGAGCTCGAGGTCTGGAGCAGGGGTAATGGTGGACTCGAGAAAAAGAGAGCGCCCGTTCCATTTGGAGAGGAAAACTTTCCACATATCCAGGTCGCTAAAGAACTCCTTGTTAAGCCTGATGTGATGAAAGCGACTAGGGACACCCTTAGTCAAATTAATGGCGCGTTGAAGGAAGGTCCTGCCGGGGACTACCACTTTACATGCGAACTGGAGAGTTCCAATGAGTGATTGTAACTCAACCAGGCGCACGGAGCGGCGTTTCTTGAAGGATGTCAGTAACTCATAAATCCTGGAAAGTTCGTCCTGGGGTAAGCGGGCCTCCATGCGAATGCTACCTAAAACGATCCCCATAAATTCTATTTCTTGGGAGGGGCCTATGGTCTTAGACGCGACTACCGGGGCCCTGAGTGACATGAATACCCGTAGAAGAGTGCTGAAGCTAGTGAGACAAGCCAATCTAGAACTTTCAGCAATAAAGAAGTCGTCCAGGATGTGAATGACACGCTGGAGACCATGGTTATGTTTTAGGATCCATTCGAGCCCATCGGAGCTGGTTGATAGTCAAAGACTAAGCAATAAGTGAATCGCACATGTCGCTTTGTCTTGTTCAAATATTTAGACCCTGTAAAATGTGGAGGGTGTTTTTAGAAAACAATCTTAATATATCCAGTTAACCCTGGAAATATTGCAGTTTGTATATAGGAAACTCGCATCTCAATTTTTTAACCAAAGTGATGTTACCGCCAAACTGTAACCAGCTACTTATAAAAACTAAGAACCAAACAGAAACGTGCTTCAAGATATCTGTTTTTATTTTTAAGAAGATTACGACATTTTTTTAATCTAAAAGACATGTTTCGATGTTACGAACATCATCGTCAGTTACATAATGTTTGAAAAACCGTTGGACTATAATTATAACAACTAGGCGAAACAGTCATACATAATTAATTATGATTAAGTGACAGATTACATATTTGAGTGAGTTACAAGGTAAGAAGAATACAAAGCCTAAAGCGTAAGTTTCAGGTTGACGTGATGAACTTGTTAGTTTAAATTAGACTTTTCCCAATTTATATGCATAGCCTCCTTAAGTTTAAGCTGAAATTTAGTAGGGGCGGAATCAAGGATTTCGAAACAATCCGCAGAGCAGGATTGGCGACAACGTTCTGAGCTTTGTAAGTGTTTGAAGATGTGTGAGGACTTGTCTGAAGAGAGATGTTCACGGACACGTGTGGAAAAATGACGACCAGTTTCGCCGATATAGCAAGCATTACAGCAAGCACAAGTAAATTTGTAAATCACACATGAACAAAGTTCTCTTGGGACATCCTTCACTGAAAAAATATTTCTTAATTTAAAGGTGGTAAACACTAATTTGATGTCAAGATCATTACAATAACGATTTACAAGGCGACATATTTTGCTTTCAGCTACAGTGGAAAAGCGGCCTAAATAAGGTTACTTATAATAGTATTGTTTACCCTGTAAAGTGGCATTAGAGGAAGGAAGTGTTTGAGTGGAGCCATATCGGTCAATGGCTGTGTTCAAATATCGATAGACACATTTATCGATGAGATGGACGGGGAAAAGATTCTTGCGCAAAATGAAAACTAAGTTCACAATGTCCTTGTGAAAGCCCAACCAAGTCTTGTTGATTTTAAAAACCCTGTCAATTAATGTCCTGATAAGACCGATTTATTAAAGATATTAGTAAAGACCCTACCCTTACTCGTGAAAGTAGGCTTCAACGGTTTCTCAGGGATCTGAAAAAGCAAGGTAAATTGCAGAATATTTTATACGACAGCATCTATCCCAACGGGCCCCAACCGGCCAGAATATACGGTTTGCCCAAAATGCATAAATTAGGCAATCCCACATCCACACCCCCTTTCTGCCCCATAGTTTCATCTATTGGCACATATAACTACAATTTAGCTAAGTTTCTATGCAATCTCCTTGAGCCATATATTCCCAATGATTACAATGCCTCTGACACTTTCACGTTTGTTCAAGAAATCAACAACTTACCCATGTTTGGCAAATTTCTCATTTCCTTTGATGTGGAGAGTTTGTTTACTAACGTCCCTCTTGAGGAATGTATTGACTTAGCGGTCAAGTACATCTCTGAGGGAAACCCTGACCTCAAGCTTACCCCCTCTGATTTTAAACGTCTTTTTTCATTTGCTACTGTAGAAACTCACTTTTTGTTCAAAGGTTCCTTTTATGACCAGATTGATGGGGCTGCCATGGGTTCACCCTTAGCTCCTGTCCTCGCCAATCTCTTTATGGGTCACCATGAAAAGATCTGGTTAAAGCAATATCAAGGTCCTGAGGTTCTATTTTATCGTCGTTATGTGGATGATACGTTTTGTTTATTCCACTCAGAACAGGACGCCATTGCATTTTTTCGACTATATCAATAGTCAACATCCTAACATACGCTTCACGGTGGAGAAAGAAATTGATCATGTTTTGCCCTTTTTGGATGTCTTAATCGATAATACTCACCGTGGTTCTGTTGTCACTAGTACCTTTCGTAAGAAGACCTTCACGGGTCCGCGCACCAATTACCTCAGTTTCGCACCTCTTTCATACAAAATCGATCTTATCAGGACATTAATTGACAGGGTTTTCAACATCAACAATACTTGGTTGGGCTTTCACAAGGACATTGTGAACTTAGTTTTCATTTTGCGCAAGAATCTTTTCCCCGTTCATCTCATCAATAAATGTGTCTATCGATATTTGAACACAGCCATTGACCGATATGGCTCCACTCAAACACCTCCTTCCTCTAATGCCACATTACAGGGTAAACAATACTATTATAAGTTACCTTATTTAGGCCGCTTTTCCACTGTAGCTGAAAGCAAAATATGTCGCCTTGTAAATCATTATTGTAATGATCTTGACATCAAATTAGTGTTTACCACGTTTAAATTAAGAAATATTTTTTCAGTGAAGGATTCTGTCCCAAGAGAACTTCGTTCACGTGTGATTTACAAATTTACTTGTGCTTGCTGTAATGCTTGCTATATCGGCGAAACTGGTCGTCATTTTTCCACACATGTCCGTGAACATCTCTCTTCAGACAAGTCCTCACACATCTCCAAATACTTACAAGCTCAGAACGTTGTCGCCAATCCAGGGTTCGACATCTCCGCTAGCCCGATAGCCCGAGGCTAGTCAAAATTTTGTCGGGCTAGTTAAAAACCATGTTTAATAGCCCGCTGGCTAGTAGAAAGATCGAAAAAAATTAGACATGTTAGATATAATTAGTTTACCTGAAGTTTACAGTTGATTAAAAAAACAAGAAAGTTAAAAATGTAATGATAATACCAATAAAGAAGGCATAAA
>CAXHUQ010000350.1:162500-205000 GCA_964020085.1 Micromussa lordhowensis
TAACGATTTGCTTTCTGCTGTCTCGACCTTTTGGTTATATCTGTTTTTCATTTTTACAAGGCTACACTTTTCAGCTACATGTATGAAATGGGTAAAAATTGTAATATTAGACCAATTATTACTCAACAGCTTAAGCAAAATGTATATTCTTTGTTTACATCGCATGTGTAATTCACCATTGCATGTCGAAAAATATCGAATCTCAGCTTCCAGTGGTCAACAGAATAAGTTCGACCTAAAGCTTAAATCTCTCAAAATGCTCTAGTTTACTAAATAAAAATCTGTGTCAACATTTTGAGGTGAATAGTTTAGGTTCTCAAAACCTTAAGCCTACTTTCACACGTTTGTTTACGCACTTTACAAACAATATACTAAAACAAAAGGAATTACACATTCAGCTGTTGGTTAATTAAGCTATTGTCCTGAGCTTAAGTCTCCCTGAAAATGTCTCAGCCTCTTCCAGATGATTTTAGAGCTCATTGAGGTTACACTGTATGTAGTTTTTGAAGTTGACGACTGACCACTGTCCAGGTACAGGTTTTCGATTGGATTGCTTGCATCAGGAGAGCTGCTTTTACGCTTGGCTAAATATATATACCCGTATTAGTAGTTGGTTAAAGTGGTAACAGGTTGTAAATCTCAATGATTTCTTGTCTCAACACAGGACCATATGAACAGCTGTCTGTTCCTTAAAATACCTTGTGTACATCTTGAGTGTGGCATGCAAGTGAAAAAAGCTGATCTCACAGAGCACTTAGAAAAGGAATGCTTGTGTAGGCTTGAAACCTGTGGATTCTGCAAAAGGCAAATCAATCTTAACAAGATGAAGGTAGGATAAAATTTAATTTTCTTGAATTCATTAGATTCTTAATTTCTACAGCTACATGTAGTTTGTTAACATGCTAGAAGGTTTTATGAGATTCAGCACTACATGTATATTTGGTCCTAGCCTAGGACATTTTTAATGGCAACATCAAAGAGCAAAGTGCCCAACTAGTCCTAACGAATTACAAATTGCTAGGGCCTCAAGGGGATGTCATGGGATGAAGTGAAATGGACAGCAAAAAATCGGATCCGATGAAAGGCTGTGGTGGAAGCCCTATGCTCGGGTCGGAGCGAAGAGGATTAAGTCAGTCAGGGCCTCAAGAGTCCTCATGGGCCCGATGAGGATGAGTGAGTGAGTGAGTGAGTGAGTGAGTGAGTGAGGGTGCGAGGAATGATATAGACAACTTTAAACATTGTTGGAAATTGAAATCATATGTGAACCTGCCCAAAGTTTGTGCCAGGCAAGAATAGTTGGCCCAGCCTAAACTAGAATTGGCAGCATGACACCAAGTCAGGGCTTGACACTAACTTTTCAACTTACTAGTGCTTGAAACAACTTAGATGTTACTAGCCAAAAAACAATATTTACAAGCCAAGCGTTGATGTTGGTTAGTTCCAATAGCAGCAGAAGTATTAGCACAACACGAGCGACTGTCTTTAATACATACATGTAATGTTGGTAATTACATTGTACTTAAAGATGATTTTCTGTCCATTTTGCACACTCGCACAAAAAAGAATTTGAAAGGCCTCAAAGGTAACATAATGGTTCGCAACGAATAGCATTGATTTCAATTCCATCAAGTGAGACTTAAGGTTCAGAGATTCCATTGTCCAGATGCCATCTTTAAGCCAGTGCATGTTGTTAGCTTTATGTTCAGTTGAGCTTTGCTTTAAAAGTAATTTATTGACATGCTGTATAATTTCAGCTGCACCATGAGGCAGAATGCCCGGGATATCCAGTCGTGTGTCAAAAGTGCAACAGAGATAGCATTCCAAGAGCAAAGGTAAAAATTACACGTACAGTTACTTAGTACGGTAAAAACATGCATACAAGAACCTAAAATTTAAGAACCTGTTAGGCTAAAATTCCCTAGTTATTAAAGCACCCTTCACATAACAACCATTCTAGGTTATATTCTCAATACAGGTTCCTATTTTCA
Source organism: Micromussa lordhowensis (assembly GCA_964020085.1). Classification (NCBI taxonomy): domain Eukaryota; kingdom Metazoa; phylum Cnidaria; class Anthozoa; order Scleractinia; family Lobophylliidae; genus Micromussa; species Micromussa lordhowensis. The sequence continues at coordinate 164,489 of CAXHUQ010000350.1, forward strand.
AAATATAGAGTTTTTCAAATATTACACAATGCATCACGTGCGATATGAAAAAAGGTAATAAAAACTAGCCAGAACACTAGCAGTGCTATAAGACCACAATACTGTGTTGTTAATGATTCAATATAAAGGCTATGTCCATGAGTACAAGTTGTTTTTTTTTTCAAGTTAAAATTAAGAACTTGATTAAGAACCTAGGTAGCCTGATTTCACAGTAAACACCATTTATATACAGTAAATTAAGAACCTATGTAGGCTGACTTGTAAACCTAGGTTCTTGTATGCGGGTTTATGTACATTTTGTAAGTTATAGTACTATTCATTGTTACTTGTTGGTTGCTGGATGTACAGGTCATTACAGTTGGAGTTGTGGAGTATTAAAAAGTTTGGAGTATTAAAAAAGTGACTCAGACACTGAAAAGGGCTTTGTCTGAAAGTCATAGGATTTTGGAATTTGAATAAGTTTAGTTTCTGCGATGAAAGCTCCATTGCAACCAGCTACATACATGTTTGTAATAAAATGTTGCTTGTATTTTATTTACTGATTGTACAAGACTTGACAAAGATGCAATGTACATGTGAATTGTGTGTACACTATGAGCTATAATGTACATGTGCATCATTTGTAACGGAATATTGTTTCAATCTACAATTATATTATTCCCGACTTCTGAGATGCTTCAGTTGAGTGAGTTAATAGGTATTTTTCTCATTATTTTAGGTGAATGTAATCGTCTCCTTCCATCTGACCAATAACATTATTTTAATACTTTAATTCTAACTTGGCTCTGAGACCTTCGGGAATAAAATATCAATTGAAATATCGTTCAGGTGATGATCACCAATGGAGCCAATATACAGGGCTCTACAATTAAGTAGCTGATACAATGCAATGTGTAGAGACACTACTCAGATCTTGACTACAATGTCATCTGGTATGGAATTTAATCCATACAGAAAAAAAGTGTCCTCACGAGGTGCATTTCGATGTACCATATGATTGGTTTGAAAAACGTTACTCTGAAGGCGCCAAAAAAATTTGTGGGTGTCACGGTCTACTAAGAAGAGTAATAATCTGATGATCTAAACAAATAACTTTGATTCCTCTCGTTTTCTGTCTCTTCCAGGAGCAGCACAAATACGCAATTTTATTGTTTTTCTTCCAACAACATTGTTGCTGCAACAAAGAAAAGTGACAAGTATCAAAAATAAATCTATGATTATACTGTTTTTTAAACCTCTCGAGCACTTACCATTATGATTGTGCTTTTTAACTTAGCTTAAAATTTTTCTGATGAATACAACTTACACTGGACGAAAAAACGGATTTACTCATGTTTGCCAGTTGAGCAAATGTGTGGTAAATTTGGGGCTGTAAATTTGAGTAGTGTAGGAACTGGGGAAGCTGGCGCAATTTCCTGATTTTACGCATCTCAGCGTAGTTAGTGTAAAAATCTGAGTCTAAAATATATGATATAATACACTAAAACAGCGTAGTTATGCGTAGGTAGTGTAAGTAGCGTAGATATCGTAAAAATTAGACATACTATTTTACGCTCAAAAATGCCTAAAATGTGTAGGATAGTGTAGGATATAGTAAAATTTAGATTGTTCTCACGATGCGTACAATACTAGCGTGACTGACTATCATACATCTTTAAATATTTATCAATAATTGGGCTATTATCAATGACAAAATTGTCAACGCTTGTCATTTGATTAATTAAACTTTCTCGGTTAAGATCACCAGAGCGCATCGCTTCTCGAATCAATATTAACAAATGCTGGTAACTTTGATAGGCATAGATGCAATTTTGAATTTTTAAGTCTAAACCTTTGTGTTCCATGTAACCTTTAACTAATAATGCTACTGTACTAATCGCTATTAGACTAATACCTCCTGTAGCAATAGCGCTAGCAATTCCACCTGAAGCGGTCAGTACAGAGAGTGAATTACCAATGAATTTGAGCAATTTGTATCTTTTGTAAGCACTTTTATAAGCCCAACATTTCCTATGATAGCCTATATAATAAGATTTTAGTTCATCTACCTGATCAGCTGATAATTTGTCTGAAATATGATTCCAATCGAAAATATTCTTTTTAGCCACCATTATATTATTTTATTATATTTATAAATTAAAAACAATTTGATCACTATCATAGCCCATTTGGATTAATTCATCATATATTTTTTCAGTTTGATCACCTTGAAGGTTTACAGTTTGGTCTTTAATAAAACCGTTACACGCTAACTTTTTCTTCCAATCTTTTAAATTAAAACCTTCAATCTTTTCAAAAGATGTGATGAATTTTTTTCCCCTCTTTTCGAGAGAAATTTTAATAAACTTTCTACTTTCATCTATCAAAGAAGATAAACTTTTAATATCCATCTATTCTTTGGATAAGATAAATTTTTCTAAAATGTGTAACAAAAAATGACAAAACCCTGGTCGGGGGTGCTCTGTGGCTGTTACTTGCCTAGTCTCGGCTAGGACTTTCGCGCCGCTGACAAGGCGGCTGTCTCTCGCGTGTTTGAGATCCCGAAAGACCTCTGAGCACCCCCAGTTATCTACTGGGCCGGGACGGGTTCACCCGAGGGTTATCACCGTAGACGGTCTCACCCTAGTATCCCTAACAAGCGCCTGCACGTGCCGTATCAGGATTCAGGGGCGGCCATTCCCCACCTCCAAAAGCACCACCATTTGCTCGCTGTTTCTCTACTCAATTCAATTGGAATATTTATATTGCACCAACCCGGTTTTCTCGAGCATGTGGTGCACTTTTTTCCATCCACCCACGCTTCATATATAAGACACGGTTCATCCACCCATGCGCATCAGGCAAGCCATTAATTTAGCGTGGGTGGATGAAGCGTGTCTGATGCAAATGAGTTTCAGACACGCTTCATATATTTTCATACTAGACATCAATTTGAATTAATAAGTTTACCATCGCGTGTGTTACAGCCGAATTAGATGTTTTGCTCCGAAAATTGATTCTGTCACCAGCTCGTATCGTAATCGGATCGCTGAAAATAGTCATCTTTGACCATTCATCCACAGGTTTGACAATATTTAAATCTTTATCAGCACCATTGTGAACTAAGCCAACAATCACTTCAGATGCTTGCCTATTACCCGCGCAAGCACAAATGCTTCCACGAACTATTTTACCGTCTACAGGACTAGGCCAACCATATTGCTTATTCCGCTCGCATCCATTGCCAAAACTCCATTGGAGACTGCTTTTAATCAATGGTCCATTTTCTTCTGCATAGACGGTGATGAACGGGTGGATGGCATTTGTACTTTGCGTCTTAGTCTCTAAATCATTGTAATCGACTTTGCTTTTTAATGCATCATTGAATTCGATTGCTAAAGTTCCTAAATCAGTAATCAAAGCGTAATCCTTTAAAGCTGATGAGTTGGCTTTTTTAGTTAGTTGATTATTAACGTATGTAGTTGCTGCTTTTGTCTTTAATAAATCAGAGACGAAACGTTTAGTGGTTGCGTCGTGATCATTTATTGGAGCGGAGATGTTAGTTAATCTCTTGTTTTGTAAATGGAAATGGTTGTCTGGAGTTAATTTTAAGCCTATTCCTTTTTTAACCTTTTCTCTTCTTGATGGTTTGTCATGTTGTCCATTAGAATGTCCCATATAATTATAATTAGATAATAGTTCCTTGACTCTTTTCATATTCTTTAACTTTATTGAAAGCTTCACTATCATAATTAAAAATATTCTTTGTTATTAACCCTCTCAATCCGTTGAAAGGGGAGGGATTGACAGTCACCCTACTTAATTTTTCATCAACTTCAGAAATAGGAATTTTGATTTTAAAAATAATAGGTGAAGAGAATCCACTAAAGAAAAATTCAAAATTTCCATCTTTACCACTTAACCAAAGGAAAACTTGCTTTCCTTTCATATTATTTGGAATATTAAACGTTCTATCATAATTATCATGTACATATATTCTAATATTATCCTTCGTGATAATGAAACCTAAAGGTGGCACCAGACCAAGCCAAAATACTTCAATTGTCATTTGACCATTAATATTAGCAATATGCCAAAATACATAATAAAAAGTATAATCACCTTTGTTATCATCAACAGTAGAAAGGACATCACGATCTGCTCCTCTAAAGAATTTACTGTCAGGGAAAAATAATTCTTTTAAAGTATTTAAATCTAATCGTTTTGTAAGATAATTTAATAAAAGATCAATAAATGTTTTATTATCATCAATAGTACCTATTTTTTCATTTATTTTATCGATTTTTCCCTCAAGATAATTTGATGCAATACTTAATTGTCTCACATTAATAGCATCACTAGATTCAGTACCTTGAGCTAATCTCTTTATTTGGTGATTACCCATATCTACAGGTGCTTCAAAATAGACGATGTAATAGAATCTATCCCAAATTCTCGAGTCAACTTCATTCTGATGTCCTGTGACACCATAAAGGACTACATAGATGTCTGTTTCTGAATCATAAGGGTTACCGCTCTTGTACTTTAAAGTTAAATCAATATCTAAATCAATAATCCCTAAGTTTCCATATTTGTGAAAATTCACTATTGTTCTACTGTGATCGGAAAAAGTATTTGTATTATTAAGTGAAACATTCAAAGTTTCAGATACAGCGCCGACAACCACTTCGTCATGATCTACTCGATCATTGTAATACATTTCAAAAGCTAATGTATACTCTCCTAAATCTAGCGGTCTTAAATCAATTGATAATCTGCTGCTATAATAACCGATAGCAGAGTCATACTTAATTTTAAAATGATAAGCGGCTTTATTAATTTGATAAAAATCTTTATCAATTTTCCCAACTTTAACAATATCATCATCATCTTCCCGAAATAGATCATCATCCATGACAAAAGAAAATTCATTCTCTTGTCGGTTTGCTTTTATATTAAGTACTTCTGCTTCACTTATTTTATCATCTATCAAAGAGTTAATTACAGCATTATTATCACTAATTGTCTTATTAACATAGTTAACATTACTTGCGTGAAAGCTATCTGATGAATTTGGATCTTTCAAGTTAATAATACTATGATTACCCATATCAATGGAGTCTTCCATAGGATCAGGATTTTTTCTATTTAATGCTGCTGCAGAGACATCATTTATTTCTCTTTTTAGTTGTCCTCTCTGTCCGTGAAAATACCTAAAGTTAATAACATCGTTAGCTTGAGCATTTTGTACAGCTGGACTTGAGTCATCTTCAACAAAAGGTTTAATATTTATAATTGCATTACCTCCCATATCGAGATCTCCTTCCATACCTCTATCTCCTAAAAGTGGTAGATAAGTAGATTTTGCGCCACCAACTGTTAGGGCTGCATCGTCTGCTGAACTACTTCTTATTCCAGTGATAGCATTATCACCCATTTGGAGACTTCCAGTCATAGCACGTGAACCATCCAATTTTAATACATCTGTAGGTAGCTTACTTATTTCTGCTTGGACAAATGCCTTGGAGACTAAATCATTTGTATCAAAAGTATTGACACCATATGGTTCAGTATTTTTTATCCGTTTACCTTTTAAGTCATAGTCATCACCTTTTAATTTTAAAAAGTTTTCATTGACATAAAGTTTATTAACAGCCATTTTAGAATCTTTTAAAGCATTAGGGTAATCAGTGATTGGGACATCATCTTGTGTCTCTAAATCTGTTATTTTATATATTGTTATTCATCTTGAGATTTCCAGTCATAGCGCGTGAACCATCTACTTTGAGATAAAGACTTAAATCATGTTGTGGTATGGAAGCAATTTGACTTTCTAAATAAGTCTTTGTCACAGGTTGCTGCGCCCCAGTTGGAATAGGTAAGCTAAAAATCCTATTTCCATTCATAGATAGATTACCAGTCATGTTTTGGCTTCCGTTTAGGAGTAATACTTCTGACCTATCTGCTTTTCTAGTAGATATATCATTAATTGCAATATCTTGTTTAGCGTCTCTATCGTCAACATATTCTTTATTGACAGCGTCTTTAGGGTCAGTAGGATTACCAATATTGATTATCTTTTCATTATTCATATTGATCGGTTCAAAATTTAATATTGTTCCTGAAAAATCAGTACTTTTAACATTAAATAATCTATGATCAAAACTAGTCCTTTGTATTCCTTTGACACATCTACTAAAAAATAGAAATTTAAAATTAGAGTTACTTGAACCATAATATCGAAATTGTAAACGGATGTTCACATCTCTTTTAGAACTATTAAATATTATGTAAGATTTTGCGTAATTGCTAAACCAATCATGACTAAAATCAATTATGTTTGCATTACCAGTGACATTTGTAAATAATAGCCTATCTGAATCACCATCTGTAACTATATTTGTTCCATCATATCCAAATATTTCAAAAACGATAGAATAATTAGGATCTATTTCTAAATTGTTCACTAGTCGAACAGTAGAATAAGCATAACCAGATTGCGCCCCTTCTCGAGGCGCTTCTAATAGTTCAAAATGATCAGTGTGCCCAGGAATAGGTATAGATCCTTTAGTACATTCTGCTTTATCACCAAAGTCTTTATAAAAAGTAAAACTACTTTGCAAATGATAATTTGTGGGTCTATGATCTGTCATCTCCTTTAATTGTTTTAGAGGTACAGCATCATTATCATCCGTAGCATCTTCTAAATCACTAATCTTATGATTATTCATATTTAAATTACCAGTCATTTTTGTTGTTCCATCTCTTTTCAGATAAGGTGACAAATCAATAGCTGATAGGTTATTATCAACATACTCCTTTGTAGCTGAATCATTTTTATCGATAGGAGCAGCCACTTCAGTTAATCGCTTACTATCAATGTCAAAATTACCATCATCAGTTAGACTAAATCCAATGCCAGGTAAACCAGGATCACCTTTTTCACCTCTACCACTTGTTGATGATGATTCAAGTTGCCCATTACTATAACCCATATATAATATACTAAATTAAATTTTTTATTCTTCTACTTCCAGACCCTTAAGACGTAACATTTTTCAGATGAATATTCAAATCTTCCCCATCATCAGAAGATTCTTCTTTGTCTCTCAAATAATCGCTATGTAAACTATAAAGACTTGTAGTTAACGACAATATTCTATCATTAATACCTTCGTTGTACTTTTCCTCAATTGATTTTAGTTTTAGTAGCTTGGCACTAATATTTTCATAATAAAAATCCATTTCTGACAAATCAACTATTATTGAATTTGTTAGTCTCTTACATTCTTCTTTATCATTTACTTTTTCATTAACATTACCATTACCATTACCATTTCCATTGCCATTGTCATTGCCATTGCCATTGCCATTGCCATTGCCATTGTCCATTCTATATATTTTCATTGAAATTTTTTCTGATTGTCTTTTTTGTCTTATCAATGTACGCAAAACTATAAGGCTCACTAGTAGCACTCTCGAATCGCTTCTTAGGTACATTGACTTCACTGCACATTCTCCCTGTCTCTGCATTACTTGGAGAGTCAAAAATACAAAAATGAGAGCAATTCAACCTGATGTCTTTGGGAGTGAGATAATAAGATTGACTTAAATAGATTACACTGCAATTTTTATGACGGCCACCAATAAAATATTCAATGAGAGGTTTTTGGTTTCGTTCACAAGCAAAGTCATCAAAGATAACTATTTTTTGATTATCATTATCTAGGCTTTCGAGAGGGATGACATCACTATTGCTCTCTTCTATAACATCATAACCAACCTCTTCTGAAATGGGTCGAAATGTTTCTAATAGTTGTCTGTACTTCGGTTGCTCGAGATTTTTAGAAAACAAGTAAATCTTATCATAGTATAGTAGATTATAAAGCATATGAATAAGAACGTTAGTTTTACCACAACCGCTTGGTCCACAAATTAACATTCGAAAAGTGTCTGAAGGCATATAAGGTAGAAGTGGTTTGAAATTGCAGTCATTATTACAAACTGAATCATAATTAGGAATTTTCATCTATATAATTAATATTTTTTTTTTTAATAAATGACTCATAATATATAACATAATATATAACATAATATAAAAAATATAAATATTATATGAGTCTCTCAAATTGGAAACGATTAGCTCAGAAACGGACTGGAAGACTGGAAGGATGAAGAATCAGCTTTATGATGAGATCACTGAAGAGAAGATAAAGAGTAAGACTTCTGACCAGCGGATAACAAAATCATTTAGACTAGATGAAATCATAGATGGGTTAAAGGCACAAAAGCCTAAGAATAGACCACAAATGAGAATACGTCCTGCCCCAGCGGGTAAAGCAGATGAAATTGATTATGCACCCGAAGTAGATCCATATGAAGATATGGATGTGGAAGGATTATTAGATCTCCAAGATTACGTAGCGCCACAGGCAGAAAAACAAATAGCTAAGATGCCTGAAGGGCCACCACCAAAATATGAAATGGATCCTAGTTTGTCTTTTATTCCCATCCCCCCCCCCCCCCCCCGCCATCACTTTTCTAATGGTCCATCCCTAAATCAAGTTTATAACAAACTGGATTCCCTATGGATGATCCCAACAAACAACACAAAATTACACCCGTACCTATGGATCGGGAAAATATTTTTTGGAAAAAAAACATAATGGTGTTGCTTACTGTTGCTTGGGATTTGCATATAAAAAAGGATATATCTTCAAATTTATACCGGCAAAATAAATAGTTGGTACAAAGTATGTAAAATGGTTTCAGGTTTCAAATGCAAATGCACAAAAATGTTCTGAAATAATTCTTGAAAGCAGAGTAAAAAAAAAGGTTACCTACTGTTCTCTAACACGGCTGCAAGCTTACACCTCCAGATCTCAGCAAAGATCGCGGATCAAGAACGCCTATACAAACCGTATTTGATTTATGTGACGCTGGGGTATGATTGTTTCTCCTCATTTATGCGTGTTTTCACACACAACTCTTCTTGTAGTTGAAGTAGCCGGTCGTGATCAAGTTCTTGCCCTGCTACCAACGCGTCTATGAGGTAAACTTCGACGGTCGACCTTTCAACGCCAAGTTGTCGCTTAATGTCAGCAAAATCCATTACCTTGCAAAATGCGTGTAAGGCCCGAAGCTTCTGTTAAAGTGCACATGAAGTAAATTTTTTTGGCGTAATTTTACAGCTTTTTATATGTAAAGACTCTTTTTCTTTGGCCATCGTAGCTTAATAAGAAATAACACACAAACTGCGGTGACAAACATGACAATAAAACGCATTTTGGAAAACAAAATTCATTAACTTGACGTTTCGTATGTTTCAACATACATCTTCAGAAGTACTAGTGACCGTTTGTAACAGAAGTAGCAACTAAATTCAAATTATAGATAAGTAACTAATTAACAATAACGATGACAGAAACTGAGAAACAAATTTGCATATCCGAAGCTGCAAACTAATAAAGATAAAGCTTTTCGCTGCTAACCTTATCGTTTAGGGTAGGTTTTAATTCCCTGATAAGTAGAGTCTCCTTTATCTTACAGTGTGTGTCTGACCGTCCTTTTGCCAGTATATCAAAGTGGTCCCATTTTAAGTTGTGACCAGTTGACGTAATGTGGTCTGCGATAGCAGACGCATGACAGTTGCTCGTGATCGCCTTAAAATGTTCAGTTTTTCTGTCATGCAATCTACGTTTTGTTTTCCCAATGTAAAAATCCTGGCAGTCCCAACAACTAGCCTTATACACAACTTTTGACATTTGAGAACGGTTGATCCTATTAATTAGTTACTTATCTATAATTTGAATTTAGTTGCTACTTCTGTTACAAACGGTCACTAGTACTTCTGAAGATGTATGTTGAAACATACGAAACGTCAAGTTAATGAATTTTGTTTTCCAAAATGCGTTTTATTGTCATGTTTGTCACCGCAGTTTGTGTGTTATTTCTTATTAAGCTACGATGGCCAAAGAAAAAGAGTCTTTACGATATTGTTTATACGCGGTATGGTCAGGAGACGTTGAAAATTGTCAGGGATTACGAGAAGGATCTCTCGCGCTTCAACAAGACATCACTGGATATTGGTTTCTTACAGAAATGCAAGTTGTTCCATATTTACCCTAAATTCCTTGATTTTAAGCTCAGCCGACGTGAGTTTCAAAGCACTTCAGCTTGCCGCCGCTTCAAAGAGGATTTACTGAAATACGAACTGAACTGTAAGATGTCTAGTCGTCGCACATTCAAGGAGTCTTACGAGCTGGCTCGTGCCTCTCTTCAGTCGGTCTTATCCCCGCTTGATTTTCACCACATTTGCTCTACCCTTGAAATCAAGGCATCAAAATTGAAGGATCGCCTTTCGCGTAAACGTGAGGTGAAATTCAATAATTTAAAACGGAGATGTGGAATACCACTTGTGTCAAATTTGAACAATGAGAATATCGTCTTCAATTATTCACATCGGGTTTTGACAGAGGCCGAGAAAATGGTGTTGGCGAGAGGATTACGTTTCTGTCCACCACCCAAAAGAGTGGATGGATATGATGTCAAATGTTCGTTTGAATTGCTTTTCCGTGATCTTAAGAGATTTGGGCCCCCTTTGACAGCTGAAAACGAAGACAGACTCAAATGTCAGCTGAAACATATATCTTACCACTACATCTACTCGTATGATTTCTCAAAACAGAGACACATTCTTAGCAAAGAGGAGTGGGAAGCACTGATTGATTTACGAAAGGATGACAGCATTATAATCACGAAACCTGATAAAGGAAACGGGGTTGTAATCATCAACAAACTTGATTACTTGAATAAAATGAAACTATTGATCTCAGATGAAACAAAATTTAAGAAACTTACGCAAAACCCTACGAAATCTAGAGAAGACAGCTTAATATCGTATCTTCGCAAGCTGAAGAAGGATAAAATCATTGATGATGCCACCCTTCATAAGATACTACCATGCGGTTCTTCACCTGGTGTCCTCTATGGCCTTCCTAAGGTTCATAAACCTGGTTGCCCTTTTCGCCCGATTGTCTCTTCAGTAAACACTTACAACTACAATCTAGCATCTTATCTTGTACGCATACTTCAGCCCATCTCCACGAATCAGTCCACGATCAAGGACTCGTTTAGTTTTGCAGACTGGGCCAAGACGCATAAACATAACAATGAAATGATGTGCTCGTTTGATGTTAGTTCATTGTTTACAAACGTTCCATTAGATGAGACTATACAAATTTGTCTTGACAAATTGTATGCCCTCCCCGATCCACCAACACTGCCCCGCTCAGTCTTAAAAGTTCTGCTTGAGTTTGCCACAAAGAAGAGCCATTTCATTTTTAATGGTCAATACTATGACCAAATCGATGGTGTGGCCATGGGCTCTCCTTTAGGTCCTGTCTTGGCCAATATCTTTATGTGCCATTTTGAAGAGGAATGGGTTTTTAACAACAACGCTCGTCCTTCTATTTGGTTTCGGTACGTTGACGATACCTTCACCTTGTTTGACAGTAAAAACACTGCAACTCAGTTTCTGCACTATCTCAATAACTGTCACGCAAACATTAAATTCACTGTTGAATTTGAAGAGAACAACACAATCCCTTTCTTGGACATTCTCATCAAACGTCACAGTCACACTTTCTCAACATCTATGTACCGGAAGAAGACCTTTACCGGCCTGTACACAAAATGGGACTCCTTCACACCTAGGAAATACAAAGTTAATCTCATCCGCACTCTCACTTTTCGTTGTTTCCGCATCTGTTCATCACCTTCCCTGTTGCGCTCTGGTTTGAATGAACTGAGGAAGTTGCTGTTACAAAACGGATACCCTGCTGGTATTATCAATTACAACATTAATGATGTTCTGAACAGACAGCAAAACAGAGCGAAGAATCCAATCACCACGGTCCCCAAAAAGGATATTATCTTAGTTCTACCTTATTTAGGGTCACAGAGCAAAATTTTTGCAAAACAACTAACGACCTGCATTAATAGATTTTATGGTTGCATTAATCTTAGGGTTATTTTCCAAAGCGCTCATCGCATCAAGTCTTTTTTTCCCTATAAGGATAGGATCAACCGTTCTCAAATGTCAAAAGTTGTGTATAAGGCTAGTTGTTGGGACTGCCAGGATTTTTACATTGGGAAAACAAAACGTAGATTGCATGACAGAAAAACTGAACATTTTAAGGCGATCACGAGCAACTGTCATGCGTCTGCTATCGCAGACCACATTACGTCAACTGGTCACAACTTAAAATGGGACCACTTTGATATACTGGCAAAAGGACGGTCAGACACACACTGTAAGATAAAGGAGACTCTACTTATCAGGGAATTAAAACCTACCCTAAACGATAAGGTTAGCAGCGAAAAGCTTTATCTTTATTAGTTTGCAGCTTCGGATATGCAAATTTGTTTCTCAGTTTCTGTCATCGTTATTGTTAATTAGTTACTTATCTATAATTTGAATTTAGTTGCTACTTCTGTTACAAACGGTCACTAGTACTTCTGAAGATGTATGTTGAAACATACGAAACGTCAAGTTAATGAATTTTGTTTTCCAAAATGCGTTTTATTGTCATGTTTGTCACCGCAGTTTGTGTGTTATTTCTTTTTATATGTACTTTTCGAATGCAAAAAACCGAATAGTGTTACAGAGCGAAAAATTGGAGTTTTTTTCGTCTGAAGTGCGGGTCCGGGGACTGGTAACCAGTTTTCAAGTGATGACGTAGAAAATTGTTTGAGTGATCTGCGTTTCTCACAATTTCTCACCTTTTATATGCAACGGGGAGATATTTCTTCAAGATTCATCGCTTTTTTGGGGGCCAAGATGTCTGACACGGATGAATACATGTCTTCCGATACCAGTTCAAGTAAAGTAACAACCGTGTCCCTTGTTGGTATGGCAGTGCCCTTTTTCAATTTTTCGGCTGAAGAGAGATTCCCCCGTGTCGGAAGAAGTGACAATCCACGGCTTGCTTTCGAAGTTATCTTCAAAGTGCACAGAACACAAGGTCGACGACTTACAAGGGACGAAATCTTTCCCGTGTATTCGGACAAATCGTCCCCATCCCCGCTTCCCATGTTGGAAATGGTAAAATATATGCAGACTTGTGTTAAATAAAGGTGTCTTGGCAACATTACACAGGAGTCGAAATGGGCAAAATGCGTATAGAATGACGTTTTCCAAACCTGGTGACCAAGGTTGTAGTTCTGATGCATCAGAATTCATTTGGTAAGCTAAATCAACTCTTCAGTAGGTGGAAATCTCTCTTAGCTGGTCAAATAGGTGTTCTTCTTAAAAATTTCTCTATTCATTTGCTTATTAAAGAAGACCGTCTACTCTTCCGTATTCTTCGAATGCAAAAGAAAAACTCATTTGATTCATTTTGGTTACAAAATGTTCGTAATTGAACAAAAAACCACAGCCTTTTAGAGGGAGACTCAATATTATCGCTTTTCCATGAGCAGCTGTCAACTGCAATTTGTTCTAACCTGACAGTGTTGGCTGGGCCAATAGGGTGCCAAAAAAGCATAATGATTATCATAACCATCAACGTTTAATATGTATTTTGCCTGGACTAAAAATAGTATTTTCTTCAAAAAACTGCAAAAGAAAAAAACAGGATAAATTAAATCAAATGGCCCTTTTCGCAGTGTTTTGAAATGCTTTCAAATTGCAGAATTTGTTTTTATTGGTGTTGTTTTAGTTTCAGTTTTAGCCGGTGTTGCCACGATCTTTCAGGACTTTTTGGACTATTTTTTATTTTGGTTCAGGATTAAAGAACTTTTAGTGGAGGTAAACTGAAAACTATTTCGTTTGTGTTGCAACGTCTATAAAAAAGCATGCTTGCATTATTGCCTATAACGTTGTCCTTTTCAGTTATTTCCTGATTTTTGTCAGCCAGCCGCATTCGGTAAAACCCTAAACACATAGACTTCTGGAGATTTTCCAAAAGACCGGTTGTTTATTTCTAATTTTTCATTCTAATTCAGGACTAAAATTTCCTTCGGGAGTACATAGAAAGCAAGGAAACGAGCTTTTGGTTGTTGTTATTGGGTTTTTTTTTTGGGGGGGGGGGGGATTTCTCTCACTCTCTTTTTGTGGCATTGTTGGCCTGTTAGTTGCATTGGAAAAGTTTTCATCCAGACGTTAAACGAAGTGAACATTGGTCACGAAAAGTTTCAATGGTACAAAAGGTCAAGTTTGTCTTAAACTTGAAAAAAATATTTGAATGTTTATTGGGAGTATCGCGGGTCCAATTTATCCTAGATATCATGCTCATTTATCATGTTTTGGAAAAAATTCTTCCTACTCTATGAGCTGGCTATCAAAAACAAATTAATTTCTTCAGAAGTAAATTTAACAATGATTATAAGAATATATAATTATTTTGTGTTTTTTTCTATTAAAATTTACAATACAATGGCTCTCTATGTCCATTTTAGGAGCTAGCACTGTAACTTTTCTTATTTGAAGAAAAGTACCTGACAGTAACTGATTGTACTTTGTAATTGATATTTAATTAATTTTATTATGAAGAGGAATCATATCTAACTGGTAACAACTTTAATTTGATTGCTGCTTAAATCTCTATCATTACAGTGTGGATATTTATGTTTTAATCCGAGCAATATTCCTAGAAATTCCTAGGAATTTCTAGGAATCTTTCCGATCAATATCTCAAACCCTCCTTGCAGATAACAATTGAGGCATGGGATAATTCTGCCTTCAGTCTGCCATTTTACAACATAACAAAAATAAGCAGATTAGCTAAGAACTAATAGAAGAAAATAGGCCGTGCTTAGGTTCTTACCCTTTCATGAATGTTTTCTTTCGGTCTTGGGCGTCGTTTCTTGTACAGTTGGTTTCTGCAAAGAGAAAAAAATAAAAGTAAGTATTTTGACTAAACTCTCTATAATATTTGGGGATGCCAATATTTGTTGCCACTGCTGCTGGGTGAGAACTAAAAGAGTAAAAATTCTTTTGAATTATCAACTCAAAAACGAGGTTAGTTGGCCTAATTTTAATAGTTACAAAAGAACTTGTAATTGGCAGCCATTTATGCATAGGGTCTATACGAGAGTTATTTCCTTTTATTTGAGCCATGATAATCCTTGTGGAAATGTAGCTTTAGGACCGAATTGTATCAAGATCATCAGTACAAGTCAAATTTTGCAGCAACCTCTTTGCGAATACAGACAGATAGGAAATTGAATGTCGTGTAATGCCCACTTTTTCCCCGAAATATAGAAATGTATGACCGATTTGACTGGCCTTACATGCTCTTGTCGGAATGATTGGCTAGTTCAACCCACTGTACGTAAAGATATAGTGAGGTCATTTAGGTGAAACCGTGTAGATTAGTGATTGTTTCGACTCGTTCGACTCATTTGTGCTGACTGTTTAGGCCCTTTGTTGTTTGTAGTCTACTCCTCGAAGCTTTTTAAAATCGTCAGCAGCCATCTGCCCAACGTTCATTGTTACGCAAACGATACACAGTTATATTAATCTTTTAAGCCTGACTCGCATAGTAACCAGATGGAGGCAATGTCTACTATGCAACGCTGTATAGATGAGTTACGTCAATGGATGATGACTAATCGACTAAAACTTGATGATGATAAGACAGAGTATTTACTGACTGGTACCAGGCAGCAGTTGTTCAAGCTCTGCGATGAACCGCTTGCAGTTGGAGATCATCAGATTGCCACCACCCATGAAGCCAAGAACTTCTGTTGGTTTGACCTTCGAGATATACGCAGACTCTTTTATCTTAGTACCGAAGGAATTTAGGAACAATAGGTCGAGGTTTAACGTCGTCTCCTTTTCCACCAGACCTGCGGGTTGTCTCAACTCATCGATACCCACCTTTTTTTTCCGAACAGTTCCCTCTTGCTTCTTCCGTTCTTCCTTAACTCCTCAGTTTGTGTCGTTGACAAAGTGTAGGATTCCTTCAGCTCTTTGATTTCATCATCAACACGTAGTACTGAGATGTTCTAGCTTCCTTGATGGTTTTACTCGTTGTATAAGCTATTTTTTGGCTTAGTTCAGGCAAGACCATAGTTTCGATCCTCCATGTGGATTTCATCAGTTGCCGTGTTTAGTACTATATACGCCTGAAGTTGGTGGCGAACTCATACATATATGAGAATGTAAATATTCTGCGGCTTGGAGCCTGGTTTCTATTGGCTGTCAGAGCTAGCCAATGATGTGATGAACTTTCCGATCCTAGATTTTTGCCTTCATCGACTAGACATTCTTCTTTGGCCTGTTTGTTTTGCCGTTGGAAAGGACTTTTAATCTCCCACTTGCATCGCACCAAATTTACTGGTGGATTTTTCCACCGGTGACGTGAATTCACATTAACCAATGAAGAAACAAGTACCACAACTCGCAGAGCAAACTCAAGTAATTTTTCATTTGACTTTTATTCTTCCACTTGGATATACTTTAGGGCATGAATAAGCAATTGAATGTGGTCTATCCAACTTAATTTCAAGTCTTTGAAAGAAGGGCAGAGAAACTAGTGGAAGGCTATTTCTCTGACCAATACGTGTTTCTTTAACTTCCGAAGCGATCTGAGGTCCTACAGGATCGTTTGAGAGCATACCAATACCTTTAGTTGACTAAATAAATGACCAAGTTTCCTCTTTACAAAGAAAGGGCATCGCAGCAACTTTGCCTCGGCCGTTTGATGAAGTATTATTGGGAACAGAACTTTATTCTCTGCCAATCATTGCGACTTCGATTCTAAACGTTATTTAATCATGAAAGCCCTATAGAATTATAAAGTTCTCCTCGGCTAATTTCCTATTATTTTCGGTGCAAGCTAAATCTACATACGTTTATAGCATTTGTCACACAGCTCTGGTCGACCGCTGGTTAATCTAGACAACATTAAAGGGCCATTGTCACGATAAAGCGCATGTGTGGTCTTGATTGACACCATTTTCCTTTTTTAACCAATAAATATCCTAATACTATCACGCGCGCCACGAATTCACCGCGAGTCAGCTTGGAGTTTCACGTGCCTTTCGAAAATTTCTTTATCCGCTGGCTTTTGACCTTTTGTTTGTAAAGAATATTTATCATGTTTATGTTGTGTGAAGGCCGTGTCCGTTGAATACAAGCCCCCTGCACTTTACTTTCTTCCAACCTGCATGCACATCTGCCGCTACAAAGTTTCAAAATTTTCTTTTCTAGCCGCTTTGAAAAGCCCCTCTCGAGGACAGCGCAAATTCAACTCACAACACAAAATATGCCGTTGAAATCTTTCACAGATGACTAAACAGTCCTCAAATAGCGGTATTACTATTTTTACAAGCTTTGCAAGGTCGATGAACAAGAATTTTTCTCACAAATATCAACTTTGAAAAACGTTCCGTCGGATAAGAAATCAAACTACCGCACTTGCGCAGAAGGCTGTCAAATGCCCTTTAAACAAATAATTCAATCGGTTTGAACACGGTTTTGGGGTCTTTTCAGAAAGCGTTACTCAATGGAACAACTTTCGCCGCTTCTTAATACTGCTGACTAAATACATGCACTGTACTCAAGTAAAGTCAATTCAGTTAGGGGACAGTATACTCATAAACGTTGTGATGGAAATTATTTTCCGCTTCTCGATGATCGCGCGCAGAGCACATGAAAAGTGAAAAATGTCAATCTTTTCTTTATATATTGGGCCAGAAATTTCCGCTCCCTCGATACTTAGGTCGCTCGAGGACTACCTTCTCACCCAAAGCAGATAATCAAGTCAATGAAAAATTGTTGTCGCACACGTAAACCCACGCATCCAAATCTTGCAATATAACAAATAACAAAATACGGGAATGAACATAAAATAATTAACAGCGACCGAACATAAGGAATATAGAAAAGCGGCGAGGCGAATTAAATAAACGAGGAAACTTACCAGACGAATGTGACGAACCCCAAAGCCAAAGACGAACTGTAAACTGGAGTAATTCTAATAACGCGGCGTAGACAGGAATTCCAAACGCTACTAACTAAATAAATTACGCGCGAACCGAAAATATGTGAGTATGCAAATGCAAAAAATTTACAAAAGGCCACAAAACAAAGGAAACTAATTAAGCGACACTATCGGCACAAAAAACAAGGTCCAAACCTTGTATTTACAACGAAACAAATGTGCCCAGAATTTATTTAAGTATTTAAAACTAAGCGGTTGTCACTCAAAGTATAGACGCCTTAAAACTTATTTTCTTTAGTGGAAATAATGTGTTAGGTGCTTATTAATTTAACCCATTGACTCCCGTGCCGCCCGTAACCGGCCGTGACGAGGCTCGGCCTTTCTTCCACTGCTGACGTCATCACTTTTGGCCGAAATTGGCATGGTTTATACTCAACTTCTGCAGCAGGAAAAGATCTTTCCAATGACGCCTAGATGAAAGTGATCGGCCTGGTGGCGCCCGAGATATGCACAAAAATGCTCAAAAAGATGAGTGAAAAACTCGGAGCAAAATTTCCTGCCACTACACCTAGCTGCTCCATGGTGAAAATTGGCCGCCTCGATGACTCTTTCTTAGAAGTTTTTTAACCAAAAGCAAGCCCAGTAGACGCTTAATCACTGCAGCAAAAAGAAAAGAAAAGAAGAAAAAGGAAAGAGGAAAAAAAAAAAGGCAAAAATCGGAAAGCCTAAAGACGTAGGTCACCTTCTCGTCCAAAAACCTCAAAAAATCTCAAAATTTTGATTTGTGCGCATGCCGGAGCCAAAATGTGGTAAAACGCGATTCTAGTGGCAAGACAAACTAGCTGCCGTGTTGCAAATGCAATTTCCACCAGATTAAAGCTAATTTGGCCAAGATCCAGCCTCAAAACCACCCAAATGTCCAAAAATCGCATTTTTGGCAAAAAGGTCTGGGAGTCAATGGGTTAAAGGTGATGGGTTTACCATGGTATTAATCAAGTACCCATTCTTAGAACTTTTATTTTTGTTCAGGGGTCAGATTTCAACCATGTTTATCTGCACACGTGAATTTAAATCAAAGTGACTCAAGTCGGGATCTGTTGTAGGTCAGAAATTGATGCGGGGTATGACATAATCGAGAACATACTGTAGTACAGGGTGTCCAAACACGAGGGAATGAAGAGTCCCAAAAATATCCGGAATATTAGAGAAAGACAAAACATAGGGAATGTAGAGATTTAGTTATTTTTCACCTGAAGATTACAAGTGAAAGCTCCAAGCTAAAGAGCGGCCCTCACTAGCGACGCAAGCATAAGCATAAACATAACCATAAAGAAGTCTATGCCAGCCGCGACATAAGCATAAGCGTTCTACTCATGTTCAGTGAGGACATAAGTTGAAATAAGCATAAAGTTCTCGCTGTTTGGCTGATAGCCTTATGCAACATGTCCTCACTGGACACAATAACGACATAAGCATGAGAAGAACGCAAGGTTTTGATATTCTTATGTTTATGCTTATGTTATGGCCGTCCTCACTAGCAAATAAGCTCTCTTTATACGTATGCTCTTTTTATCCTTCTGTTTGCGTCGCTAGTGAGGACCGCGCGTAAGAAATACATGTAAAACGTTATATTAACATAACATGACACCAAAAACAATCTATAAAACACACTTTTCCTTAACCTGATCAACTTAAGACTCGTGCACGGAAGTCTTAAGCGATAAGTGCTGAAGACATTTGTGAAAAATCAGGGGACCAGTAAGTGTGCCATCCATTCATGACTACCCACCATTCTCTTCTCGCATTCAACAATCAAAGAAACAACATAAAAAATAGAGGGGACCAATATGCCTTGTTTGCGGATTGAGGTAACCCTAAGCTTAAGAAATTCAAGCGTGGTCTATCACAAAACCAAGAACTCATTCTGAGCAAAAATGTTTATGGATATTAGCTTTCAGCTGCTCTTATACATCATGAAAGTAAAATATCAAGAAGATCAATAGTTTTGTAGTTTGAATTTTAGTGACGTCATGTGAAAACCGGCAATTTGCTCAGACTAAGTGTCATACTATGAAGTTGTTTGGGATGTTATCTTTTGCTCCTACACACATGTTATCTGTTGTCAGTGTTTTGGTATGAATAGTTTTTGTTTGGGAAGCAGAATTATGCTGTATTCACTCAACGCATCGTGCTTCTCTGACAGCACGCAACTGCCTTCGGAGCTGATTATTCTCCCTACTCGTATTAGAATAGCTGGTTGAGAGCGTTACAGTACTTCCGAACGCATACACGCCCCTGCATTCTTGTAAGGACCATATTTCCAGACCCTAGTTGCGTGGACACCCCTTTCCACAGTAGTTATCCAAATGATAATGGGGCATTTATTAGCTAACTTCTTGGCCTCTTAAAACATCTCTTAAATATTAGAAAAAGCCCAATATTTTTTGTGGGGACACAGTTGTGGGGACACTTTACACAGCGAACTTTGCCTACTTGCGGGGACTGTGTTCTGGACAGTACTTATGGGTACACAGAGCTACACACCCGACTTGTGGGGATTGCATCTTGCGACAGTACTTATGGGTACACATGGCAAAACACCTCATTTGTGGGAACTAGTTGCACAGTGCGTATAAGGACACGTCAATACACCCAACTCGTGCTTTGGACAATTATTATAATAATTGTTCAATTAGAAAGACCTATTTGATAAGAGTTTCGTAGATTTTTACCTCTCTCAGGGGATTTAGCTCAGTCTCACAAGTTTCCCTTAATCTGATATGCACCAAACTGATCCAAACTGCATTAAAATAGAGGATTAAGACTGAAAAACACAAGAGCTCTTGTTTTCACATTATAGCAAAGTCCAATTTATCATTTCTATTTTCTCAATGGTAATAAATATATCTTATTAGCCGTTTTGTTGTGTAGTATCGCTGAGTATTTTACGAGTTGTGCAGTATTTTGACGAGCCCGTAGGCGAGTCAAAATACAAACGAGTAAAAATTCTCAGCGATACTACACAACAAAACGTCTAATTATCCAACACGCCAAATTGTTGTCCGTACGGGCGAATTTTGGGGATATTTATTTACAAGGAATGTGTGACAGAAGTATGCGAAGCGGAACGGAACCAGCTAAAGGCCGATTTACACCTTTCTAACCGGTCCTCTGGAGTAGGATGAACCAAGGTCGGCAAGTGACTTCTTTATTTAGTTACTTATTTTTCTCGCTACGATGTTGCTTTAAAAGCATATTTTGTGTTGCCTTTCAGTTCAAATCTTGCGTACGCGTGAGTTTTGAGCACAGAAAGCGATACTGTTGTATGCAGAATTTGCAGGAGTTAAGGTCCGATAATGCAGACAACATTTTATTCAACTTGTCTCGCAACATTGTTGCATTGCAAGTTGAAACACTCTTTTGTGCGTATTATCACGTTCGTGACCAACTTTTCTGGCAGCAAAATACAGTGTTGAGGCAACATGTTTCGCAAAGTAGTCTCAAGTTCTATTTTCTGCAACAAATTTTAGTTGTGCTGCTCGTATTACCACTGAAGCTACAGCGAGTCTCGCAACAAATTTGTGATTGACTGTCGCAAAGCGCGGCAACGCGGCCAAAAAAAAAAACGTGGCGGACGGTGAAGAAGAACCTGAACTCGAATTAGGCCAGTAACTCTAAAAGTAATAAATTTGCCCTGTGCAAAGACCTCAAGGGCTATCATAGTCTTCAGGCCGCCTCGTTTGTCCGTTCGAAACAAGCGGCAAAACAGGCAAAAGGCTTAGAAGGACTGTTGCAGAAATACAACTTTTCGCCTAGCTATCTAATACAACAGCAAAACTTTATTTCGTTCTGAAACAACACTGAGCTTCATACTGAGAGAACTTCGCTGGTACGGAAAATTAAGAAGAAAATGACGGCCGGAAGTGGAAGTTCGTCGGAACGATGAATTGTATGAAAGGCGCCATCTTCTTTTACACACGATTGACCAGTGAAACGTATTCTCTATTTTCCAATTGCCCATAATTCACTCTTTTGCCCCCCAAATTTTGAATAAACTAATGTTGTGAAATTCTCTTGGGAATACGCTTACCTCCCAAGAGAATTTCACATCATTAGTTAATGCAAATTTGGGGGCAAACAGAGTGAATTATGAGCAATTAGAATATAGAGAATAGAATTCCCAGACTTGCAACACTGTATTTTGCTGCAAGACAAGTTGGTCACAAACGTGGAACAGAGGGTTTCAACTTGCAATGCAACAATGTTGCGAGATAAGTTAAAGAAAAATGTTGTCCGTATTACCAGACCTTTATTCACATGTGACACGTTTAACAAGGTTGATTTTTTGACCCAGAGTGTCTTTTATGTAACAAAACTCGATGTTATTGAAAATTGAAACGTACGGCTTTAAAAAATTTTGTGGGATGAGGTTTAAATCGAAGCAACGCGTTTTGACGAAAAATCGAAAATTTTGTATTTTTCGTGTTTTTTTTTCCTTTTTGGCTCTATGTTGATTAATTTACAATTTACGCTGTTTTACTGTGCAACAAAAAAGCCTGACAAGTTGCTGAAGTTGGAAAGGTAACAGGGGTCTGGGTGGACAAAACCGGACCGCTGGAGCGCGCGAGATTAGGCAATCAAATTGAAGGATTTAAGATTCCTGACCACCGAGAGGCAGTAACAAAACACAAGGCGTAGTATCGCAACACAGAATGCGATGCAAAGAAGCGGCCGACTCAGCGACAACACTCTCGGAAGACTTAGTACTCTATTTTCTCCCGTTAAATTTTGTATAAGCATTAGACCGAAACGAACAAGTAAACGTGGTTTAGAAAAATACTGAATAGCAGTTGCAATTGATCGTCTCAGAATTTGGGAACGTGCTTTGTTCCCTGTGTCAATAACATTACACTTTCGCCATTGGCCATTGAGAGAAAATTAGCTAATCTGAAAACAACTAAAGCTACAGGACCCGACGATATATCACCGAAAATAGTCAAGGAAGCAGGAGATGCATTGCTAACCCCGTTGATGTTCCTTTACAATATGAGTTTGAAAGATGGCTATGTCTTTAGCCAGTGGAAGACTGCGAGAGTCAATCCAGTTTTTAAAAAGGATGACGAGACTGCTCTCTGTTGTCAAGGTAACTGCGCAGCCAGTCGAGGAGCACTCCATTTATTCCAAAATCTTTTTCTAATTTACGTAATAGCACACAATGGGAGACGCAGTCGAACGCTTTCTGGAAATCTACCAGCACTATACCAACAACTTTATTTGAATCAATGGCACTCCTCCAAATTTCTGTCATATGTACTAGCAACGCATGGTGAATGATCGAATCAGCAACAATGGTTTCAAGTATTTTACTCGGAACACTGAAAAGAGATATGGGGCGATAATTTCCGATATCAGTCTCTTATTTCACGCGGTGTTTGTAACTAATTATATAGTCATAATCTATTTCTATGTCAATGCATTGTTGTCTGTTTCAGTTTAGAGTTCCCAACTTATGTAATGCTATGATCGTTTCAGTTGTCTCGTCCTTGTACTTTTAGCTTAAAGACAGTTGAGTTTTCAATAAAGTTGGGAATGGGGATCAAGTGCTCCTCTCGTCACATTTTTGACCCAATAGTCTCTATGTTTTGTACTCGGATATACATATTGGTTAGTGGGGCCCTAGGGAGGTCCACGATCGGTCACAGCCGAACCAGGGGAGGCCCAACTCCCTCTTCTATATTGGTCTGTGCACCTTCCAGCTAGGTTAGTGGAGGCCCAACTCCCTCCAATCAGAGAGGAGGCCCAACTTCCTCCTTTCTACCCAGGAATGGTCCCAGTCGGCCCGGGGTAGGCCCAACTTCCTGTCCGCCTCCTTCATACCGGTCTGTGTACCACCCTGGTGGTAGCCTGAAATGTCAGTCATCTCCCCCCCTCAGCCTAATCCCCGGGCGAGAGACGCCTGAACTCTGAGCGTTATAATTCCGTCCGCTTACGTCACGTCGTAATTTATGACAATTTTTCATAAATTTGTATTTTCCGGAACTGACATCTTCCATTTTTACGTCAATGCGTGTTATCGACGCAGCAGCTCGGCGTGATTCGACGTGGGGACGTCCAGCTGTTACAAGCTGAAATTTTACGTAAAATCATATTATTTTGAACTTCAATCCATGCACTGCTGGAGAGTTTATACTCAACAGTACGCGGCACGAACTGTTCTGTTTGTTTTTCGTCTCGCAATGCAGCACAGAATCGTTTCTCGTTTCATTTTATGTAAGAATGTTATTTTTTCAGCTACCAAATATTGCCATTAGAGACAGCGCGTCACCCAAGCCGAAAATGAACTGGACACGAAAAATATTTGGCAGAGGGAAACTGGATTCTATATCAAGTAACGCCTTTCATTATTTCAGTTTTATCGAGTACCGAAGCGACCAAAAAACTACCATATCGTACGTATCGTTCTTCCTCCTTGATACATAAGTTTACTGGAGAGTGGAGTCGCTATAAATACGGTTAGTGAAACAAAGCGAATGTATGCAGGGTGCTTCTCATTGTTTTCTCCAGCTACATGAGCACATGTGGCCAATATATAAGCATGTTTAAATATGTCTAATATGAGTGTGACAAGGAATATGCACTCGCACTTATGCATATTAAGACTGAAACTAAACTAAACTAAACTCACGCTGTTCAGAGGACCCAAAACATTGTACTGGTAATAAATTTATAAAAAACAATTATTGTAACATTTACATAATAATACAGGATGGTGAATAATTTGCACTGCAAATGTTTCACAGTCTATACAAGCATACAGTTTCAAAATGGTGAGAGAAGAAGAGTAAAGCACTGTATTAAAAAACATGCTAGTCAAGCTTTAAATGCCTAGAAACAGGAGGAGGTCATAAACAACTACATTGTAATGGGTTTTAAGTAGCTATTAAACAAAGTACTCAATATTTCATGGAATGTTCTTGTACTGGATAAATTATTTATGTAAGGTCAGGTCCTATAGAATTACGACTTTCATCACCTTCTTGCGTCTTCTTTTTCTTTACTCTCCTCCCTTTTGGTACTTTGTCAGCAGCAGTTATTATATAATTTAAATTCTCCAGATTCATCTTATTGGGGATTGCAAGAGCAAATTTATGAGTACTTGTGAACTCCTTTGTAAGAAAAACCGTCCTCTAGATAGTCAAAGCAGTTCTTAAAAATTTTCTTAAGGGACTGGTCAAAAAGTACGGGGGGGGAGGGGCGGAGCATTTCAAAATGTGGTGGTTGGAAAACACATTACCCACCCGTTCCATTTGACCTACATGACCCACCGCCTCTCTGCTCTGGCCCACCCCCTCCCCCCCCAATATTTTTTGACCAGTCCCTAACAGCCAATCAATTTGCCTGGTGCCCGTCCCCCAATGAAACCCTTGTAAAGGCTGGGATAGGAGAACAGAAAATGCATACACGGTAATTGAAAAGGTATAAAAGTACAATAGTGAAAATAGGGCGCAAAGATCACAGTCTTCTCAAAAATATACGATTTTATCAGGTAACTGTTATTTGAAAGCTGTTCAGATTCTGACACCTTCGATCTGCCATCTTGTATTTTGAGATTTCATCAAAACCTCAGACAAACCCTTAAACCAATTAAAATCTCTTTGTGATCTAACAAAGCAGAAATGTGGTTAAGACTTGTTAATCATAATCGGGGAAAAAAAGTAATGAAAGAAAAATTGCGAAAATTGGTTAATTCTAAAACAGGGTTGTTATGAAAATGAAAAAGTTATTTCACACCCAATGCCATATGGGGAGAGCTTCCCTTATCACAGTGATGTCAGATGCATTCAGAAATTGTTAGGAAAATTTGGCACTTTTTTCCACAGACCATGAACATTTTCTGATACCCTTCCCCTTTATGCTCAAGACAATGCTGTCCCTAAATTATGGAGTACGACACATGCAGCATACATAGTTGGTGTTGTCCTCGACATAGTCGCATAATGTGTGCACCCAGACTTTGCAGTTGTTACACTCTATCCAGTTGACAGTACTTCCATCACTTGAAGGGGGGTCCTCCTTAAAGCAGAAAGCACAAACATAATAATAATAATAATAATAATAATAATAATAAAGCCTTTATTTATAAAGGAGGGTAGCACGTAATAGCCCAAGGCTAATAAACTTGTGGCCCTCCAAAACACAACTATGTACAATAAAATTACACTAAAATACACGGGAAAAATAGTTAATATATGTAAATAAGATAAAATTCAAATTACACTACGAAATGTTTAAGAGTCAACTGTTCTTTAAAAATCCTAGCGAACATATTTTTCCTCAGGCATGTTACAGAGTCCAGCTTTCTTGTATGGAGGGGTAGATTGTTCCAGAGTTTCGTAGCCGTGACAGCAAAAGAGCGTCCACCCTCAGTTTCACGTTTATATTTAGGACATACAGCATTGATGGTAGCATATCTACATAGGGATCAATGTTACTTAGTTCCTGTGCTGCAGATTGAGAAAGGACAGAGCTCTTTTCTTTAACTTTCCTTTTTGCTTTGGTAGAAAAAAATCGCTTTTGTTTCTCGGCGAGCTTATTTGCTGGGTAAGATTTCGTTTTCAAATACTGGTGATCAGTACCAATTACAGTGAGTCCCCTTGCCACTGATATGGCTGAGCGAACATGTCGGAGAGCAGCATGAATGGTATCGCTGTTTGGAGCAACTTGGATGACATCTGTAAGTTCTGCAATGATACTCATAGCATTTCTTCTTAGGTCTTCTAATTCGGTGCAATTTTTCTGTTCCTTGCTGGTGGGAATCAAATTGGCCAAATCTTCTCGTCTCTCTTCAACACTGGGTTCAATTTCCGGCTCCCTTGACTCGTGTGTTGGGTCGGCCAGGCTGACAGCGTGGATGTGGTGGCAGACTACACCCCTGATAACGTAGTCTAGGCATGTGCAGTCGAACAAGTGTACACAAGCCATACAGGAAGAGCACTGTAGGAGGCAGGCACAAGGTGATGACGAAATTCGACGCACCATATAAAACTTGTCTTTCTCTTTCAAAGACTTTACTTCCCAGCAGTCATTGTCCTTTCTGACTAAAGCGTCAGCTGGAACCGACTCTGCTTGCTTGTGCCTCTTCATGTTCTCTCTTTGTCTCACCGTTGACTTTCCTTTTTCTGCTTTAATCACTTGCTCATAGGCCTTGTCCCTGGAAATCTTTCGAAGCTTGAAGAGGAGATGATCAACGCGTCGATTTTGCTTCCTTTCGAAGTACACTTCTTTGAGAGTACGATGGAAGCTCTCTACGAACATGTTGGTATTTATCCGTGTTCCGACTCGGAAGCAACTTGCCCATTCTCGAGGTCTTCTGGTATAAACTTTCTCGAAGTAACTAGCCATTGCTGGAGTTCTCTCCCTAAGCCATGCGAGCACCTGCTGCAAGGAGCGCCTAAATCCAGGCTCGCTGGTCTCACTTTGGAGTACCTTGAGGGCCGCATAGACTTCAGCTTGCTGCTCCTTGTCCTTGATGTGCTCACTGATCTTGCGTCTCCAGCTCCTATCAACGTGCCAGCTACAAAGCAGCTTTCTGCCAGGCCTTGAGAATGACGACACCCATGCGTTGTGATAGGCTTCAGCGTCATCACTCATGAAGATTTCTGCTTTGAGGTCCCCGCATCTCTCCCTGATGCTTGTAAAAAAGACCCGGAGGACGTCTGCTGATTCTTTGTTGCTAATTAGCCACGCAACTGGTATTCCTTCGTCATAGTCGTCAATTACAAGTACTGTTACCAGCTGGAAATCGTATGAATTTGTCCCGTGGGTAGCGTCTACACAGACTAGTTTTTGGGCATATTTTACAAACATGTCTTGTTGAAATTCCGTTTGAATCCCAAGAAGAAAATCGTTCTTCTCAACGCCGACATGGTCTGAGCTTTCTCCTTGACTCTTCCCTCTCCATCTCTGCAACCCAATACATGACACTGTTTGCGTCATCCTGATCTTTTTCCATGCAATTAATATTATACTGATGCTTTATGTTATGTAGATCTAAACGTGTAGTAAGGTGATCTCTTGTCAAAGGCCCAGCTTGACTGTCTCTTATGAAGTCCATTATGGCATTCATGTTAACCCCCTGCGCAAGTTTCGCGGCTATGCGAGATCGAGTGTCCTTAGAGATGCGAGTATGAGCAATGTCCTTTCTGTGGCCCACATGGCTTAAACAAAACTCAGCAGTTACCTCCCCTGTGGAAGCAGCTGTCCTTGCAGTGATAAATGCAGGACAAGAACAACCAGTTTTTGACGTTCCTTGGGATTTAAGTGAACGCTTCCCTTTGCCCTTTGATTCGTAGTCGCCGGCTCTGTTACAATAGAACCAGGAGGTCTTGTAATGTTTCGTTCTCCTATCACCTCGTTGTTTCACGAACCAACTTTTCCCCATCTTTTCCTCGGTTTCCTTCCATTTCATAAACTCCTCCCAGTTGCTAAATGTCTTCTCTTCAATCTTTAGACTATGGCCATGGCATGAATTCAGATGGTCTATCAAGTCTTGTGTTGTTTCATGGTGGTTTACCGTGCTATTTGAAAATGCAATATGCAAGATATTAAATTTTTAGAAATACACCATAGACGATGGCATACTATGTCGTGATGCATTTCTAGCTACTAAACACATAGTCAACTATGTCATCAAATCAAGGGAAGGAAAAAACATGCTTTTGGTGCTTCTTTTAATCTGCTGTCGGCAATAACCCTAGCTAGCCCTAATAAGCAGTACCGTGATGAGCGTCATCGTATCACACGAACATTTAATGAAATGTAGTTGATACTCCCAGTTGAGATCAGCGCTATTGCCGACAGCATAGTGATAGCTAACATTTTTAACTGATCGCTCTTAAAATAGTCACCTTTCTCGTACCTTATCACAATTTCAGTTACTCTACCGCTTCAAAACAACTCGTGATTAAGTCTCGTTATTTCCATTTGCATATTACTCTAAGCAGTCATTCCAGTTGCTATATACAAATCACTGTGTTGAACTTTTCTATCTCACCTTGACTGTTTTCCTGTACACTCGGGACAAACATGTTTGCTTTCCTTAGCTTTAGGATCCTCATTAGTGGTCTTGTGTTTTCTCAATTTATGTTTGTATAAGCATTGTCTGTTGCTTAACTGCAAGCCACAATCTTGGCACTGAAATCGACTTACAACCTTTGGAAGCGGTTCTGTACGAGACGACTCGTTTGGACTCTCAGTTTGTGGAGAAGTAGTTGTCGTAGCAGAACACGTTGGAGGTTCTGTACTGGGAGATTGTTGATCACTTGTACTTGTACTTGACGTTGGCGTTTCTCTTGAACTACCTTGTGTAGAGGATGTGGCTGTCTTTGACTGTGGGGTAGCTGCCGAAGTACTGTTGCAGGTGTCATCGCGATCGGATGAAGATGGACATGTAGGGGTAGAAGATCTTGCTTCTTTGGCAGTAGGTGGTTGCTCACTTGAGAAATGTTTAAACTTTTTTGATTTCTCGGACAAAGAAGAACTTTTGAGCAAGGGCCTTTTCCGATTTAAGAAAGAACTTTTTTTCGATGGCAAATGCGGTTTCATGGCTGAAGGGGACTTCTTTGAAGAAGGCGACGACTTTGCATTTGGAGACGCTGAATGGCCGGGCATCCATGGTGAGCCGTTCAAGGAATTACTTGTTTTAGACACATAGGTGTGGGTATTAGTAGCAGGGCAGGCTGAAGAAGAAGCTGGGACTGAACGTTCTTGAGAGGGTGAATGATCCTGTGCTGTTCCTGGAGTTGACTCACACGACGACGGCGCTCTACGGCCAAGTGATAACTTGAAGTTTTTCTTGGAGTTACCAGCCGTGTCTTGGCGTACGCAAAAGGAGTGGTCAGACTTCGTTAGAATGTTATCACGCCAGCCGGGCTGTAGCAAAACGTAATCAATGTCAATGTGGCCTTCAGCAAACCAGGACATCAAGACTCTTCTCAGATAGTAGGAATGTTGACTTGGGCGTTGTAGATAAATTGTCTCTTTAAGGTAGGGGCCAATGAGGTACTGAAAGAGTGATCTGTCTAATGCCGCAAGCGCTGCACTGATTAGGGCAATGACTCCACAAATATCAGAACAAGTCTGAAACGGGTAGTTACGACATCTCCAATCGCACACATGGCCCAACCGAGGAGACGTAGCTAAAGGGGAGTGCGCAGTACAAAAGGTAGAACTGTCGTAACTCCCAACACGGGGTATGTGGTTTGTGAAGCTGTTTACCACTTCTAAAATATTTACCGGGGGATCCCAGGCCAAGGTGTCGCAGTATATGATACGCTTGAAGGGCCGCAACTCAACAACTACCAGGACCCAGTGATTCCCTGAATTACTTATGCCACCGATGAAGGTCTGGCCCTTTCTTTTCCCAACATTTACAAGTAACGCGAGCCGCTTGAGAGTTCCAAAGTTAAACAGCTTGCTTTTCCTGCTCATTTCACTGGCAACGTTGACTACGGCGTTGGGGCACAAAACCATCGTATCCTGTTGCATGGTATTCAATTGACTCGATACCCATGTTAGATGGTCAGTCGATATCCACCCTCGATCGCCCGATGCAGCAAGACGAGAAAGCTCATCGGGGGTCAAACCTGAAAGAGACAAAATGTTGAGGCTTTCGTCTTTCATGCGTGTGGATAATGCGACAGATCAAGTTAAAGGAATCTGCTACATACCTTGGACTGCTGTACAATTTGATTTTGTTAGAAGGATAAATAAACAGTTGTTACTATTTACACAAAAGAGATAGGTACTAGGTAGAGGCACTACAATGGGAGATTTCAAAATTGCGTGACTGCATGATCTGACTGACGATCGGAGGGAACTTGACCTGATCTAATTTCCTGTGCACCTATGGGTCACAAAATATCTCCTATTCCTCTGGCAAGTTGGTTAATAGTCTTTTGGGTTAAACAAAAGATTCCAAAACATAGTTTTGCTTGTCCAGGGGCGGTAATGCTTAATATGTACTGTTACTCATATTGCAAACAGAAGCATATCACCTTGACAGGGTGATGACCTTCACTGTATGACCTTCTGCTGTAAACAATAGCGGGTTTTCTCGCGACCTTGTCCGCGGTAGGGATAAATAAAGAGAGTTGTCAACATATGGCTTTTTGTGTAGCTAGAACCAGGAAAACAGTGGGTCAAAAAATCCGAAAAGACTTACCGTACGTGGGTAGTAAATCGTCAAAGGGTTTATCCCATATCATAGTTTGAAAGGCATCGATTCTTGCTGGAGAGATTGCACGCTTTGTATTAGGCTGTTGGAAACCCTTTGCGAACCACCTGATCTCTTCTTTAAATTCAAGTGGCTTTTCTTTTCGGCGAATTTCTCTGGAAGAATTCATTTCCAAATAAACAATGAAATAACTCAATATTAATCAAGGGTATCGAACCGGTTAGATTTAATTCAAATAAGTTTCCCGCTAAAAGACATAACAGCTAAAATCAAGCAGGCGTCAAATACGAATAACACTGTGTACAAGTTCCGAATTAGTGTCCAGTTCATTTTCGGCTTGGGTGACGCGCTGTCTCTAATGGCATGTAAATATTTTATTGCACTACCACCGTTTTCGTTGATACGCGACTTTGGAAAAAACAAAACGGAAACGTTTCTAAATAAAATTTCCGTCAATAATTGCGTGTTATCGACAGATCGGATCGAAATCCACCACAGCCACTAGTGTGATCTTCTGACCTTCTTTATGTCATGCTAGCGGGCTGTGATTTTCGATCCGATCTGTCGATAATTAACAAACAAGATTGTCGGAAATTGTAAACGTTTCCGCGGCTGTTTTGTTTTCCAAAGTCGCGTATCAACGGTGGTATAAAAATCAAGAAATCTACTTTATAGGGAAAATATGTAAAAGAACACACTGAAAACCAATTATGG
This sequence comes from Micromussa lordhowensis, assembly GCA_964020085.1. NCBI lineage: Eukaryota > Metazoa > Cnidaria > Anthozoa > Scleractinia > Lobophylliidae > Micromussa > Micromussa lordhowensis. Next base: position 196,367 of record CAXHUQ010000350.1, read on the forward strand.
CAAGGTAATTACAACTCCAACCACTGGAAATAAACAATAAAACAGTGTATTAAACAGTATCTATTGATTTGCTAAAAAGCAAATCATTCGGCTCGAATAGGTTTACGTAACATTTTTCTTGGATTTGAAATGTTAACCTAAGGAATCAGGTCAGGAAAAGCGGACAAAAATAATTTACGAGCATTTACGATAGAGCAGTCGAACGTAATACCTGAAAAGATTTGTAATTAACACGTTTGCCGACGACACGCGCAACCTGATCTCTTTCAAACCAATAAGAAACTTGTATCTATCCTGCACAAACTGAAAACCAATCAGAAATTACTTTATATCTGAGAAGAAGTAAGTGACGCCACCGGACGGAATTATAACGCTCAGAGTTCAAGCGTCTCTGGCCCGGGCATTAGGCTGAGGGCGAGATGACTGACATTTCAGGCTACCCTGGTGGTAGGTTTTTCTTTAACTAACAAAACTTCGGAGTACGTGGGGCTAACTTGAGAGTTTCAATGGAACACTTTGTCACCCACTTCCCCATTTTGAGCCACACCAAGTTGTTATTGTTTCTGTTCAGAATAAAATTTTTTGGGTCCGAATAATATTTTTTCTGTCTGGCCCCAAAACATGACGAAGTTGATTAAGTGCCGTTTTTGTCTAATAGTGCTATTATTAGTGTTAATCGTATCTATAACAAAATTCTAGATCGTGATTGGTTGTCCGCGCGCCTATTTGTCACGTAATCGGCGCGCGATCACGTGGATGTCCGATTACAGGTAACCGATTTGAACTTTTTCAAATCGGACAGCTGTAATTGGATACCCACGTGATTTTCACGTCAATTACGCGCGCTTTAATGGCTTTCTTAGCAATGTTTTCTACAGTTTTCGAAACTAAGGACAAGTGCTACGGACGTTTTCGCTCAAAAGAAGTTCTTAAAAGACATTTTTAATTCCGAAATTTGTTATAGATACGATTAATTAGTAATTGGACCTGGTGTCGTACAATTCAGGAAGTAATCGTGCTCGTAATTTCAAATCGGCCTCGCGCTTCGCGCTCGTCCGATTTTGAAATTGCTCGATCGATTATTTCCTGAATTATACTCCACTCGGTCCAGTTACTATTACTTATTAAACTATAACGATGCCGTGGAAAATCCGATGCATTGAAATAAGCTATACGTTCGTCAACCTTCTGAAGGGTTTAAGATTTAAGCTCGCCTTTTAGTCAGGGGCTAAAGCAATAATATCATTTTGTAATCTTCATTAAACCACTTCATCTGTTATCTGTAGATCAATGCTCGCCTTTCAGGTACGGGCTGGGGAGGCAATGTTAGCCTAGTAGTTCCTATATAAGTTTGAGTTGGTTATTTCAGCTTATTGCGGCAATAGCCGGCAAGTGCCATTTGTCTATTCAATAGTGCTATTATTAATCTAGAGCGCTAAAAAGCGTGCTCTTGTCGATTCCGACGACTAGCCGTTGCACTAAGGGCTTCAGGGACATGTCAGAGAATGGCCTGGTGTTCCTGCTGCCTTTAATAATAATGTGTATCCATCATCTCTAAATTTTGTCGTTTTCAGCTATAATTTTTATAGTGCGCGCGTGTCTGCGGCTTGGATTGGGCCTTGCCACAGGATGTGGCTTGTGGCTGTTTTTCACTCTAACTTAATTCACTGAATTGAATAGAGCGATGTTTCATTCACTAATTTGACATATAAGCATTTGTATCACGGTTTGAAATAAACACCGCCTGAGTGGCCAATTTAATCCAAATAAATGTCTCTGTGATTCAGTGATTTCTGGCCGCGTGCACGACAGCAGTTATAACCTTTTTATTCTAGTCTTTTGTTAGGCGCAGCTCTCGGCATAAAAGAGGTGTTTCCACAGTGGTTTTACAGTGACAAAAAAGGTGTTTCACCGGTGTTTGAACAGGTACACAAAAGTTGTTTCCACGGTTTCTCGGTGCTTTTACGGTGAAAGGAAGGTGTTTGAGCTGTTTTTCCATGATGGTGTTTCAACCGTTACAGCAAAAAAAAAATGTCTCCCAACGGTCAAAAGTCTCAACGGTACAAGTTAGTACAGTTTTTGTAGAATGTTTCAACGGTGAAAACAATTGTTGCGATGATGAAAAAGAGGTGTTTCCACAGTAGTTTTACAAAAGGTTTTTCAACTGTGTTTCAACGGTGGCAAAAAGAGGTGTTCCAACGGTGAAAAACGAGGTTTTTTTACAGTGGTTTTAGTGACAAAAAAAGTGTTTCAACGGTGTTTGAACGGTTACAAAAAAGTTATGTTCACGGTTAAAAAACAAGTGTTTCCACAGTGGTTTTACAGTGACATAAAAGAAGTTTTAATGGTGTTTGAACGGTGACAAAAAGACGTTGTTTCGACGGTGAGAAAGAGGTGTTTCCACAGTTTTACAAAAAAAGTGTTTCAATGGTGTTTTAGCGGTGAGAAAAAAAATTGTTTCCACAATGAAAAAAAAGATGTTTGCACAGTGGTTTTAAAGTGACAAAAAAGTGTTTCTGCGGTGTTGGAAAATTTCCACAGTGGTTTTACAGTGACAAAAAGGTGTTTAGGTGTTGTGACAAAAAGACGTTTCGACGGTCAAAAAGAGTTGTTTCCACAGTAGTTTTACAGTAACAAAAGAGGTGTTTCAACTGTGTTTCAACGCTGGCAAAAAAGGTTTTTCAACGGTGAAGCACGAGATTTTTTTACAGTGGTTTTACAGTGACATAAAAGGTCTTTCAACGGTGTTTGAACGGTGACAAAAAGACGTCAGCTCGACGGTGAGAAAGACGTGTTTCCACAAAAGTTTTGCAGTAACAAAACAAATGTTTCAACGGTGTTTGAATGGGTGTTTGAATTGTTTCCACAATGTAAAAAAAGGGTGTTTGCACAGTGGTTTTAAAGTAACAAAAACTGTTTCAACGGTGTTGGAACAGTTCCAAAAAAAGTTGTTTCGGTGATGAAAAAAGAGGAGTTTCCTTCCACAGTGGTTTTACAGTGACAAAAAGGTGTTTCAACGGTGTTTGAACGGTACAATACAATACAATACTTTATTGACACTCCCAAGGTGGGGATTTTCAGTGACAATGTAATAAAATAAACATTATTAGTAAATTGTCAGCTCCGACTATTGCATTTCTAGCTTTTTGATTGGCTAAAAAACTCCGACTATGCGCGAATAGTCGGAGTTTTACGTCATATGCAAAATAGTGCGCCAAGTTTAAAATTGTTCGCTTTGTAAAATTGTGGAAATAAAAATCGGCGGCAAAACCCGGTTTGAGAATTTACTAAAACAATTATTCCATTCGCCCTTGTTGGATATGAATTGATTATAACCAACTCGCGCTACGTGCTGGTTGGTTATTTTATCACTTCATATCCAGCGCGGGCTCATGGAATAATTGTTATATAGGGGAATTCTTGTTTACAATATTTGCCTCATTAGCATTAGCATAAGCAATTCAGTTTCTGATGGAGCTACAAATAAATTAGTTCTGAATATTGAAAGGTCATAGTACGATTAACTCTGCCAGTGAATATGGGCGTGATGTATTGAAAACTTTTTGTGCAACACGGGTTTAAAAACTCAAAATTTGCAAAGAATGTATGAGCTCATTAGCGCTTTTGCAACCCAGAAATTTTGCAGTTTTTGAAAGACAATTTGTCCTTCAATATTACACCCAAAGAGCTAAAAATTTAACCATGTACTAAGTTTCACTAGTTCTTTAGCTGCCTGAAGTCAATTCATATCTAACATGTTTCCTTCTATACGCAAAGCCGTATGCATATGAGCAAAAATGTAAACAATGACGTCAGCATGAATCCGCCTATACTACATAACAAACAAATCCGTACTTAAATTAAACGGTGACAAAAAGACGTTGTTTCAAAGGTGAAAAAGACGTGTTTCCACAGTAGTTTTACGGTGGCAGCAAAAAGGTGTTTAAACCGTGTTTCAACGGTCGCAAAAAAAGGTGTTCCAACGGTGAAAAAATGTCTCGCAGTAAAACGTGTCTCGCAACGGTTAGAAGTCTAAACGGTACAAGTTAGTACGGTATTCGTACGGTGTTTCAACGATGTTTCAACGGCGGCAAGGAAAGTTCCTTCAACGGTTTGGAAAAAAAAAGGAATGTGTGAACCGGCGGTATTTCAACAGTGTTTGAGCGGTGTTTGAACAGTTACAAAAAAAAAATGTTCCCACGGTTAAAAAAGAGGTATTTTTTTCGGTTCTTTTACGGTGAAAAGAAGGTGTTTGACCTGTCTTTCCATGGTGGTGTTTCCGCCGTTAAAACAAAAGACTTCTCGCAACGGTTAAAAGTGTTAATGGTACTTAATACGGTGTTTGTAGAGTGTTTCAACGGTGAGTAAAAGAGGGTTTTCCACAGTAGTTTTAAAGTGACAAAAAAGGTTTTCAACTGTGTTTCAACGGTGGAAAAAAAGGTGTTCCAACGGTGAAAAACGAGGTTTTTCTGCAGTGTTTTACGTAATGTTTAAAAAACGAGCAGGAGTGTGTTATCGGGTTTAAAACCACCACGTAGCCGAGTGGTTTTTGATCCGATAAAACACGTGCTGCGAGTTTTTTGAACGGCTTCAAAAATATTCTTGGAAAAGTGTGCGTCAAGAGAGTTCATAAGAGTTATGCTTTTGAGAACGTTAGAAATTAGCATACGAGAAAAACATTGGGGATTAAATTATATGCAAGAAAATCAAATCGAACACGTGTTCTGTACTTTCTTCTATTAACCGAACAGGACATGGCGTCCTGTTCCAGAGCTTTTCGGAAGCCTAAAAATGCCGAGGAAGAGAGGAATTTAATCGAGAATGCTATCCCAAAGTCGACACGTGCAGTGACAAAGTGGTCAGTAAAACGTTTAGTAGAATGGCAGAATGGTAGGAAAACAAAAATCCCGCAATCGAGCCTTGCGCCTTCGCAACTGACAAGTCTAAAGTGCAACGCCTGGACACTGATATAGCCACTATGACGGCTGAATCACTGAACTTGTGGCTAATTAAGTTTGTCGAAGAACTGTGCAAAGAGAATGGTGAAATGTATCCTACCCAGTCGCTGTACAGCATTGAGTGTGGAATTCAGGGCTTTCTGGAAGAGGTAAATGGTGTTGATGCACAGAGGCACAAGAATGAGCACAGGTAATTGTTATAAATTTTGTTTGTCCTGTCTTGTTGGTATCAGTTTTGTGCGACATTTGTGTATTATTTTGCAGGTTGAATACATTTAGACGGATCAGTTTTATATACTGAAATGAAGGATTTGACTGCAGATGGAAAATAGGGAGACTACTGGCAAAAGATCAGACGCAGAGGTTAGCGAAATCGAGTTGGAGTCACTTCTGTCAACTGATCTTGAATTCGAAGTTTCAGATGATGTATTGTCTAATATGCCTTTACCAGATTACTGTACTAATGTATTAGAGAATTTTTCCAGATGTGTATTTCACAACTGTACTATTAATTTGATGCAAAAGTAAATTTACTGTGTTTGAAATTTGTTGAAAGAACATTAAATATCTTCCCACCATTTGTTGTGTCAGTTTCTGTGTTGATAATTAATTAATATTCATAAGTCACGTGCAGTGGATCGGCTATAAAAGCGATCCACTCAGTCCGAGTTTTTAGACGTTTTCTATTGTGGTCACGTGACATACCAAATATGGGCGTGGTTAGAAAAATTTAAAGGAATTGTGAATTGAACAAACAGGGTAAACTTTGATGCCCACTGGACTTCAGGAGCCAAAGAAAAGGAGGTTTTGAGATTTCCTTAGCAACAGACTTGTAGTTCTCCCCCTTAATATGGAGCAAGGGAGTTTTGGGTTTTCGCACCTTTAAACTTGCACTTTGCATAAATAATAAGCTGCGTTCACACGCTGAAATTTTACGCTGGTGAGCCTTTGACGTCACTTCTCCCGGATCCAATCCCCTTCCGTCCCCCGGTAAATCTGTTGTTGTACTAGGCGAAAATTCCCTCCACCCTCCCCCAGAAGTGTTGATTTTGTTATTATCAGTCATCAGCGAAGATTTTAAATTTCGCGGTCGGAAGTTCGCTACGAGTCGGTTCTTTCAGACCATTGTTCTGATAACAAAAGACGCTAAAACTGCAAACAATTGGAATGCCCATAAAAGGAAGGTGACTTCGTGCCACCGTCTTCCGAAAAGGCAAACCCCAAGTTTGATATGGTCAAATCGGTCAGGTTTGAATGTGAGTAATGGCGGATCGTGAAATCCAAAACTTACACTCAAAGTAAACAGCCTTTGGACAAGGTCAGAATTTTGCCAGTAGAGTGTTAAGCAGACACACTTTCAGAATCTCAAGGAAAAAAGGAAGTAACTTTTTTATCACAGGAGCACTTTAACACAACGTAGTCAGGTCCTAACTAAAAGGAATAATTTAGAATCAGGGTGGTGGCGTTCTTTGTGTAGGTTTATCTCTTCATTAGCTCGTGTTCTTGGGAGCAAGTGGGTGGGAGTTATGAGAAAAGCGACTGCTCGGTAATTGCAAGCAGCTGGGGAAGCATTGCCGGTATTTTAGTTATGCGATATTCGCTTCTTATTTGTTTCGCTTCTGACTTACAAAAATTGGAATTGACTTTGTTTGAATTCGCTTCATGGTTTTAATTGCTCTCTCAATTCGGAGGCCTCTGCTCGCGCTTTCATGAATTAATCTGAATTCCTGAGTGGCACGGTCGTAATGTTCGAGAAGTGGCAGAAGAAATAATATTCGTCGGATGTTCCCGTTCATATGGCCTGACCGCGTCTACACAGTACTTTGCGGGTTTCGCTAAATTAAACTTTGAAAGCATTTCTGTACTGAGTGCTGTCGATGTGAATATTGTAGAAGATTGTGGATGTAACACTAATCGCTTCAGAAGATATTTGAATTTCGCGCTCGGTGAGTTTGCTACGCGCCGATGATTCCTAACCCTTTCCGTCAAACAATAGATAAAGACCCAAAAGGAGCGAAAGCTTGACTTACAAAGAATGAATTAATTGTCCAGCCAAAATCCCAACCAAATTTTTGATACGCCGTTTCCACGGTAAAAATGAAAAATGTGTCGCAATGGTGTTTCAATGGTGTTTGAGAGGTGGGAGAAAGAGTTGTTTCGCTGTGGAAAAAGTTGTTTCGACGGTGACAAAAGAGGTGTTTCCACAGTGGTTTTTAAAGCGACAAAAAAAGTGGTTCAACGGTGTTTGAACGGTTAAAAACAAGTTCTTTCCAATGTGAAAAAAGAGGTGTTTAAGCAGTTATTTTGCAGTGACCAAAAAGGTGTTTCAGAGGGGTTTGAAAAGTTACAAAAAAGTTGTTTCCACGGTTAAAAAAGAGGTGTTTCAACGATGTTTCAACGGCGGCAAGGAAAGTTCCTTCAACGGTTTGGAAAAAAAAAGGAATGTGTGAACCGGCGGTATTTCAACAGTGTTTGAGCGGTGTTTGAACAGTTACAAAAAAAAAATGTTCCCACGGTTAAAAAAGAGGTATTTTTTTCGGTGCTTTTACGGTGAAAAGAAGGTGTTTCACCTGTCTTTCTATGCTCAGTCTCACCGTCGAAACAAATTTTTCCAATTTTCAAATCAAAAACAGTTTGAAAATTCGGTTTTTAGTTGATTACTATTTTTTGTTTAATGAACGTCAATAAAAAAAGCAAATTTTTGTAAACTGGTTTTATTTGAATAATGAAAAACTTATTTTTTCAATAATTGATTAATGAAATCAATAATGATGTCTAGGTGTTCACGCTTCAGGTAGTTTGACTGTAATATGGAGCTATTGTGTGCCATTTTGTGACCACCTAAAAAGCAAGGATTTACAACTGTTCAATACTCTTTTAATTGTATTATCAACAAGTTCAAACGCATCATGCTGCACTGAGCTGCTGTTTGGTTTGAACGTAAGATCATCACATTTTAGGAGTGCTGAACCAGAGGACGGTAGAATGATATAGTAACACCGTAGACTTAAACTTACGTTGTCCATTGTTTTATTGTAACAATTGGTTCATTCTTTAGTGTGCACTATCGAGTTTTATATAATAACCCAAGTTATTCTCGCATTTTGATTGGTTCTCGCCTATGATCTATTAAAGGACAGACGCACGATTGACGTCATCATTAAAAAGCACTTCCCTCTGTGTTTTACACTGGAAAATTTGAACCATTTACAGACTTTATGAAATGTCTGTAAATCGTTAATTTACAGACTTGGTAGTTTTTCTGAATAAAAACAAAATGTCTGTAAATTTATTTTACAAAGATTTTGTGTAGTTTTTAGTTCTGTTCATTTCAAAATGTTTGTAAAATGTTTGTAAATTATAGCAGCTAGATTAAGAGGGTAGGACTCATAATTTACAGACTTAACAAAATCTTCTAATAATGCTCGTAAATTTACCACTTACAAAGATTTTACTGCTTTAGTCTTATCATGTAAAATCTTTGTAAATTGACATAGTCAGGGTATCATAAAATCTCTGTAAATTGGCATAGTCAGGGCACCATAAAATCTTTGCAAAATCTCTGTAAATTGACATACTCAGGGCACCATAGAATCTCTGTAAATTGACATAGCCGGGGCACCATGAAATCTCTGTAAATTGACATAGTCAGGGCACCATAGAATCTCTGTAAATT
>CAXHUQ010000350.1:210000-212500 GCA_964020085.1 Micromussa lordhowensis
AACGTGGAGGAATTTTTTGAAACTATTTTGTTTTTGTTCAAGCAAAGAGAGACCATTGTTTGAGGCTGTTATATTTGTGTTGTATTCACTCTCCTCGTTGTTGTGCCAGTAAAGGCTTTCTCACCAACAACTGCCTTAGCGCGTTCATAAGCTGCTCAACGTCATGTGCGATTTCATCTTGGCAAGGACATGTTTTCATTAGGTGCTAATACATACAGCGTTAAGTTTGTTCATATTGTTCTAATCTTCTCAACAGGAACTCCGCTTGATCTCCGTCTCGTAATTCCAAATATGTGTTGCTTTGGTTGAAGAAAGACAAACTCCAATTCCTCCACGTTGGGAATGAAGAAATTCATAGCCGTGGCCATGTTGAATTTCAAAGCTTGTAGTTTCCAGACCGCCCGAGCTCTTTTAACCGGGTCATCACCAGGCCATCTTGATTTATGAAACTATAAACTCGACATATATTTTTTTATTCCTTCGACGAAGTTGTGAAGGCAAGGGAAAAATTGTTTTCAATACAAATATAAGAAACTACATCAAAGCAAGAAACTTGATCTACTAATATGTACATACTTTCGTTAAAAAAAAAATGGCAACTGATAACAATATAATAAACTTAATACATAAATTTTCTACTCTACATAAAAATATAGACGACTTGGTATTAAAGTTACAAATGACTTAAGGTATAAATTTTTTGTTGACGTAAAAAAAACTGGTAAACTTGATATTTTGTCACATTCAGATGAGCATACGTCCAGTCTGACACTGACAGATACAAACTGTACTTTTAAGAATATATGTTTAAACATTGTGCATCATGGGAACTCACTAAATTTTATACCGTTATGTAATGCTCCCATACACTGAAGAGTATCAGCAAATCTTAAAATATAGACACACACTATATTGGTTTAATTCAGTTAGTAATCTAGGAGGGGTTGTGTTACAGCTGCCAAATTCAGAGCAGGAGTTGGTGTGTTGCTGTTGATAGTCATTTTCCTTGTACTTTCGGTAACTAAAATTCAGTATAGCATTGAGACTTAGAGGTCACAAACAATGGAAATTGAATTACCATGTTTATTCATTTCTTTTGTTTGTGTCCTCTATGCCTCTTTATCAATATGACTTGATTGTCACCACAGCTGACATGGCATGTGGAGATCACAAAGGAACTTACTCTCTGTACATGATCTCCAAATTCAAACTTTTAGTCACGAGATTAAAAAAAAATCAAAGACATGTACAGACTAGACTAGAATTTTTTTAGTCACATTGGCAACCATATCAATTGCAATTTCAAGCGCTGCAACAGAAGAGTAAAGTTAAAGTTAACTTTATTTTTGGCAAAGTCTTGCTGTTAGTTCTCCTGTATGCATCCCTATCATAACAAAATCAACTCAAACCTCATTTTCAGACAGGCTTGAGATGTTCCACAGAGCCATTCAAATGTCTATTTTTCATTGTTATTACTGATAGCTGGTTAGCCACTTGTATACCTGATGCAAACACAGTGATATTATTCACCATGTGTTTTACTGGTTTGGTTATTAAATGTGGGAGTCTCTTTGCATTTACATTTGTTACATTTTGTCACTCAACAATAATTTTAGATTGAATGATTCAAATTTAACATATATGATGAGGAAACCTAAAAAAAACAAGAGGCTTAATAGAAGGTTAGGTTTCCTCTCAAAACAGAAGGAATTGAATGACAAATATAGAGCAGGATGATTCAGTTAGGTGTGACACAAGAGTTGAATCAAAGACTAAGGAAATAAAAGAGGAGGGAGGGGGGGGGGAGGGGGAAATACAAGTAATAAGATTTTTTTTATTTTTTGTCTTAAATGCACAGCCTGAGAAGAGAACAATGAGCAGCGAATATGTTTCCCCCTATGAAAAGGCAAAAATGATGAGAGTGGAGGATAACAATCTGGCTTTGCTAAAACAGAATATCGTAAGTTCAAAATTTAATAAAGTAACAAATAGTTGAACTGACTAGTTATCACTGACAGGAATCTTGACCATTAATGTACAGTGCTCAACAACATTTATGTTCAAATAAGAAGAAATGCATGTTTTCTTACATCAATGGCTTGTGTAGTACACGTGTAGAATTTGTCTTTATGCAATGCATTGTCCTTATGCAACGTATATATTTTTTTCTTTCAGATTCCAAAGCCATATGCGATTATTACCACCTTATTTTTTTTGAAAGCCAGGAAACTGGATGAAGTCAAATTGATTAACATTAAGAAAGCATTAACAAGCTTGGGGGTAACTTCACCCAAATGACAAAATTTTTCAAAGGAACATTATGCAATTTTATTGGGGAAGGAACTTTTTGATAAGGGGAAGGTGAGAAGAATAGATGAAGGGAAAGTGATAACCAAAAGCAATCTTGAATTGACTGCGTAACTGAAGCTGGCTCAAGATGGAGGTTTTAAAATACAAACATGTCCAGGTACATGTATACCGATACAAAAGTCTGGACAGT